>JAJPUD010000062.1:298272-331332 GCA_023553655.1 Myrmecobius fasciatus
AGGAGAAGGAGAAGGAGAAGGAGAAGGAGAAGGAGGAGGAGAAGGAGGAGGAGAAGGAGGAGGAGAAGGAGAAGGAGGAGGAGAAGGAGAAGGAGAAGGAGGAGGAGAAGGAGAAGGAGGAGGAGAAGGAGAAGGAGAAGGAGAAGGAGAAGGAGAAGGAGAAGGAGAAGGAGAAGGAGAAGGAGAAGAAAAAGGAGGAGATAGGAGAGACCAAATCTTACTAAATGTATCTCCATCAGTCTCTAGTAGATAATGTTTATAGAAATGACGAGTGATTGAACTAATTAAGAAATGAATGTATGAAAATCCTACCCCATGTTGTTGTTCATCTTTTAATTTATATACTCTATCTCTCCTTACCAGAATATCCAGCCCAGAGAGCTTGTCTTATGATTCTCTATATTCCCAATACCTAGCAAAGTACTCTACCTACAGTGTCTTGATTAAATGTTTGCTAATGATTATGATGCAATATGTAACATATTAGTCACTACTTATCAAACACTTCTCAATGCTATGTATATTCAAAAGGAATTTAATGCAACTTTGGAGCCCTCTTGTGGAAAAAGTTAATTGCATTGCTTAAAAGTTTAAAAAAAAACTCAAATGTAAAGGACATGTCTATTTGTCAGAAATTCTTAAAAGTGTTCATTGGGAAGGACAAGAAATTCATATCTTCAGGGTGAAAAAAAAGACAAAAAAGCCCCAATTTTATGTCATCAAGACTTTTTAGAGGAGGTCAAAATTGACTAAATTCATCTTATCAGAACGGGATGTTTGCAGTTACAATATGATTATATACTGTATTTCTCTTCCTGACTGATCTGGTCACAAAAACGCTGCAAATGCAAACTAGAGTCTCTTTAGGAATCTTTTTATTGGAACACCTGCCTCTCTATGTCCCAGTTTATTTATACATTACATGTTACTTCATTTCATCCTCACCACAGTTCTATAATTATTATATCTCTTTTGCATATGGAAAAAATCAGAAAGTTTAAAAGGCTTGCTCATTCACACAATTAACAATGGCTTGATGTAGGATCCAAATTCAGATCTTCCTAATTCCAAGTCCAAGCAAGTTGTTCATTGACTTTGCCATAGTTCACATTGTTGAATCATCCCTGGATCATAGATACAGATTTGAAAGGCATCTTGGAGGTTGAGTCTAATTGACTCATTTTATAGATGATCTGGTCAGAAACCTAGTATGTGTCTAAGTCAAGAGATAAACTTAGACCTTCCTGTCTTTAAGTTCAATGCCTCACTAATTTGCTACCTAGGTAAGATGAAAGAAAAGAAAGAGGAAGAAATTCCCAAAGAAAAATGTCCTCAGGAACAGATGAGTCATTAAAGCTAGTGTCAAGATATTAGCAAATGATAGAAAATGACAGAACAAAAACAAAAGTAAAACTCTAAATTTCTAGAGGTATATAACAGACATGAGAGAGCTAGAGGATGGTGATTCCAAAATTTATACAAAAAATACAGAATCACAAATACTGAGGAGAATATATATCCAGTTATCCCTTCCAAATAGCAACTTTCCCCATCCTGGTTTCAATATATAACCAATTGGCATAAGAAATTAAATTGGAATTTTGAAGTAGTTTTGCAAAGCTGCAGAAAACACACAAAAGTCAGCAGACAACATAGAGTTTATGACAAAATATTTAACCCAAATTTTACAATAAGGTACTATAAACACCCCATAAAAGAAAAGGGGAAATTCAGACTTCTTCTCTGGTACTAAGGGAGTGACAAAAAATTTTACCCAAATTTTCCAGATTTCAGGGATGCTGTATTCCTACCCTTGATGTAGAAGGGGTAACTGCATATATACATATGTGTATATATATATATATATATATATATATATGTATGTCTCTTTCTATACATATGTGTGTCTCTCTTATATATACATATATGTATATATACATATATACATATACATAGAGAGAGAGAGACATTCTCACACACACACATATATATATGTATGTGTGTATATATTTTTCCTTATAGCCAGAAATAATTATAATTTTGTTATTATAAGGAAAAAGAAATGCATATACTGAGTTGAGGATCTGAATTGATCCTATGCTATTTAACATTTATATCAATGACTTGGATAAAATTATACATGCATGGCATATAAATCAAAAAGATACTATAAAAATAAAAAGTTTTTAAAGATGCTATAAAAGGAGGAGAGCTAATGAAGACATTGACTGATGGAGTATTTTACTGATAGACTCTAAGAAGTCTATTTAATGATGATAAAGTAAAAATTTATACTTGGAATAAAAATCATAATCATAAGTCCTATGACAAGGGAGACATGCCTAGACAGCATTTTGTATGGAAAAATAAAAACATTGTGGAAAGATATTTTACCATGAGGCACCAAGAGGTGACCAAAAAGTTTTTGCAAACTTAGGTCAAGTTAATAAAGACATAGAGTCCTGTACTAAGGACGAGTAGGTCCCATTGTATTCTGCCCTGATCAGATCCAGTCTGAAGTGTTATATTCAGTTCTGAGTGGCATGTTTTAGGAAAAAAACAACTTATAAGCTAAAAAGATGGTATCAAATTCTAATAGAAATTAAACGCTACATAAGGATTTCTGTGGGCTACTTATTGACTTTAATTTTCAAGCCATAATTTTAAGTGATATTATCTGATAAGCAATGACATCTGATTGTTTGTATCTAAAATTCTATTTTAAGTGATTTTTTTGTTTTTTACTATTTATGTTTTACTGTATCTTTTAATTAATTTTGTTAAGTATTTCCCTATTAAATTCTAATGCATCAGTTGGAGAATGGCTGAATAAATTATGGCTGAATGTAATGGAATATTATTGTTCTATAAGAAATGATGAACAGGCTGATTTCAGAAAAGCCTAGAAAGACTTACATGAACTGATGCTAAGAGAAGTGAGCAGAACCAAGAGAACATTGTGCACAGTAATAACGTGATGACTTCTCAACAATGAAGGGATTCAGGGCAATTTTGATAGATTTGTGATAGGAAGAGACACTCTCATCTAGAGAGAGAACTATGGAGACTGAATATGGATCAAAGCAGAGTATTTTCACCTTTTTGTTGTTGTTATTTTTTGTTTTATTTGTTTTTTTCTAATTTTTCCCTTTTGATATGATTTTCTTGTACAGCATTACAAATATGGAAATGTTTAGAAGAATTTCACATGTTTAACCTATGTCAGATTGCTTGCTGTCTAGGGAAGAGGGAAAAGGGAAGGAGGGGAAAAACTTTTTACAAGGTTTTGCAAATGTGAGTGTTGAAAACTATCTTTGCATATATTTGGAAAAATAAAATACTATTTTAAAAAGAGGGTGGCAGAAGATGAGATATTGTCATTGTAACAAGGAACATGAACTTGGACATAATTTGATAGTGAAGGATTGGAGGTCCATGGGTTCATGAAGAGTAGGACATAATCGAACAACAATAATAACAAAGATTGAGATTTACCAACATATGGTTAGCAAGATGAGATTTAGCAAGAGTTCAGGGATTCAAAAATATGACATAGTATAGAGTTGAATTTGGTTCACCATTGGGTAGAAATAGTAACTTTAACAGTGTAAATAGAACAGAGGTAATGGCCTAAGAAAGAACTAAAGAACTAAAAGGAAGGAAAGTATAGTAAAGATGAAAACTAGGGTTAGGGGCTACGAAACATAGTGAAAATTGACATGAAAAATTGATCAGATGAAGGAATTCTGGAGATTATAAACATAAAAATAGAAAGCATATGGATGATGGCAAAATATTGTTGGTAAGTTATACACTTTTTAGCTCTGTCTTTCTAAGTTATTACTCCAAATTTACAATAATTTTTAATTTTACTCACAAATGAAATCTAGACTTTCCAGTCACTTTAAGTTAAATAATTTACATACCTGAGGGAATAATGAATTGATTTAATGAGCTGTTCCCCTTTTTACAAATATATCCAAGTTTCTGAGAGCATTCTACATTTTCCCATTTGGCATTTTTTGCAGGATTCAAGAACACACAACTTTTCCCAGGTTCAAGTGCTGGACTTCCTTTGAGAAAAGGAGATAAAAAAGAGAAATTTAGATATGAGAAATATTGGTCACAATTTCAAACCAACCACAGCTCCAAAACGAAATGTGTAAGAAGTACAAGAGAGAATATTGGTATCCAAAGGAAACAGTGAGGAACAGTACTTGGAGGGGAAGAACAGTTGAATTGCATTTTAATTATCCTAACACCAAGAGCAGTTGTGAGCATGAAATTATATGAAGTCTTCAAATAGGAGAAAAAGTTTCTTTGTTTCAAAGCCTGTGGAAGAAAGAAAGGGAAAAGGGGAGGCAAGAAAGAAAGGATGATGGAAACTACATAGCAGTCAGGAATGGGATTTTTTAAATACTACAAAATCTTTTTTTGTATATTGTCATTATCTGACCCAAAATTTCTCAACACACTCATTAGATGTAGATCTCCCTGTTCCCCATTAGAACATGTCTTCTATTTCATGATAAATTTCAGTGGGAAAACAGGACTGACTTTACAATCAACTGTGTTGGAATGCATTCATTCTATAAAGCAATAGATTCTTATATTTTTGTGTCACTAATACTTAAGGACAATAATATTGTGGATAGAGTTCTCTTTCCCTTTTAGTATTGCAACACAAATATTTAGTATCTAAAAAATTTCCAGATATTTGTGAAGGTTATTTGATTAATGCATAAGAAGCTCACAGAGTTACTTAAAGATAAGTATAAGGATATTTAAAAATTTGTGACCCTAGGGTCTGTTTGGTTAAACAATAACAGGATATCTGGACTAAGAGATAATTTGAAAGAAATGGTAAGAAGCTTTCAAGAAATACTGATATAGTACAATAACCTATTGTCATTGTTTATTAATTATGCGCTAGAAATTAATTATGCACTAGAAAAGAAATAAATCATTCTATAAACTTAGTTATCAATACATTATATTGGAGAGGTAGTATTTAGTGCTCTTTTTAAATGCTTACCATTGTCATAATAGTATTTGAATACTTAGAGTTTGTAATTTGTATAAGATAAACCTAAGAGAATGAAAGCACCTTGAAGGCAGGAATTTCTTTTTGCATCCACAATGCCTGACACAATAACAGACACTTAGTTAATGCTTGCTGGACTGAATTAGGCTCCAGGCAAATGAAATTATGGAAACTCCAATTTAGCAATTAATATATAGATAATATAATATAATATAATATAATATAATATAATATAATATAATATAATATGATATGATATGATATGATATGATATAATATAATATGATATGATATGATATGATATGATATGATATGATATGATATATGATACGATACGATACGATACGATACGATACGATACGATACAATACAATACAATACAATACAATACAATACAATACAATACAATACAATACAATACAATACAATAAAGAATTCTGTGAAGGAAAACTCTCTAAATGAGATTACCCAATTATAACTTGAAACAATGATCACTTCCCAAATATAAATTGAATTAGTTTTCCATATCCCTAAAGAACTTGGTCCATGAAGCCATAATTTCTTTTTAAAATATTAAGAATTTCCTCTTATTGTTTCACTTAAGATGTTTAGACTCACTTCTTTTTCAATAAACTCGTAAACAGCAAGCAGAAAGCACTATATTCATTCCATTATTTACAATAAAATTGAGATCCAGACAAAGGAATTAGTTACTTTGTGTGAGATTAGCAACAAATATAATAGATTAGATCCTAGAAATTCTGATTTAAAGACAACAAAACAACAAAATTATTCTTAGATGCAAAACTCTACTAGTGAATTTTTTAAAATGTAATTAAATGTAATTTGATGAAGATATTGTATCACTCATATATGATGGGGGTAGAAGAACAACCCTCTCCATCTATAAAGATATCTTATATACTCTCCAAACTCTTCTGTTCTCTTCTGTTTGGTTCTTCTCCTGACTATTGTTACTAAACTAATAGTAATTTTCAAATTTCAATAACTAAAAATAATAGTGCCAAAGAGGTAATTTTGTTCCAGATAGTCTTCTGCTTTTGCAAAGATGCCCAACACATTATGAAGTAAATTTATAGGCATCCAAAACAGTACTGAAAATCTCAGATAAATAACATTGGTTAAACTGAAAACTGATGTCCTTTTGAATTAAAGTTGTTTCATTCCCATCGTCAATATTAATATTTGCCTATAACATATTGATTAATTATCTACCGTCACAGATATGTAACTACTAATTTTTCTGTATATAAGTTTAAAATGGATTATAGATTAGAGAAATAATCATAAGGAAATTAATGACAGATGCATTACATTTATAACTTGTGAAAACAAGAAAAAATGACATATCTTATACCAAAGAAAACCAATTTAAATATAAGATTGAAAATTAGAAAACATAATTTCTTAATAAAATGTAATAACATTTAGCAAAATACATTTGGAAAGAATATTCTATCATATCTCTTCTCGTCTAAGTGCGTTTTCCTAAAGGAAGGAAGTATGGGATTTCTTTATTATATTTATCTTTTTCTTTTCTTTTTTTAAAGCCATGAAAGAGTAAAAAGAAATCAGGAAGATGTTTTTGAACTTATAAAGACAGACTGTCCAGAGGATCCTCTGGCTTCAAAAAGCAATCTCTGAAGTAAGCAGAACCAGGAGAAAGTTGAAGACAGTAATAGAAATATTATCTGATAAAGAACTGTGAATGACTTCTCAGCAATAATCCAATAATCCAAGGTAATCCCAAAAGACTCATGATGAAACATGCTGTCTCTGGAGAAGGAACTGATATTTTCTGAAAACAGATTGAAGCACATTACCTTTGTTTGCTTTTCTTTGTTTCTTTCTCCTTCTGTCTCTCCTCCTTTCCTCCCTTCCTCCTTTTCTCTCTCTCTCTCTCTCTGTCTCTCTCTCTCTCCTTTCTTCCTCTCATTCTTTCCTGTATTTTTTTCTTCTTTCCTTCCTTCTATCCTTTATTCATCTTCTTGTACAAAATGACTAATATGGAAATGTTTTACATGATTGTACATATATAATCTATCTCCAAATGCTTGCTATCCCAGGGAGAGAGGAGGGAAAAGAAGAAGGGACAGAATTTGGAACTCAAAACTTAAAAAAAGTTTACAAATTGTTTTAATATGTAATTGGGGAGAAAATAAAACATTAAAAAATCTGTACATATGAAACATCTACCCCACTCCCAAATTCAGTACAATAAATTATCAGGAACTAAATTCCTTGCCACTGATTATTTTTTTCATTTAGTTTATTTGGAGTCTCACTACCTAGTCAAGTGCCTGATAAATAGAAGGTGCTTAGAAAATGTTGATTGATGTTTAGCTCTTCTCATAGATTATCTGTATATACCTATGCCATAAATCATTTCCTATGGCCAATTATCACAAACTCCAATGATGACAAACATTTGAAACTACAAAACATTCTAGTCTTGAGATTCCATGTGAGACAGAAAGATATAGAAGCCTCGATTTGGAATTAGGGAATACTGGCTCCAGTGGTAGCATGCATTAACTATGCAACTTGGGACAACAAAATAGAGAAAAGATATTTAATGTCATTGAGATTCAATTTCCTTATTGGTAAAATGATAGAATTGGGCTAGACAACATCTCTAGAATCCCTTCTAATTCTAGGATCCTTTAATTCTATCTGCTAAAGGTACTTCATACAAGACATTGGATTGTCATCACTGGATAAATGCTTTAAGTATGATTTTGGTGTAGCTGTTGGTAAGTGGTGTAAATCAAGTACATGCCAATGGTAACAAGAACTATTACTTAAAAGTGCTCTCATAAGACATTATTGGACAAATCGCGTCATACAGATGTTAAAAAAACAAAAAATCTATGTCCCCTATATGTTTGCATCCTAAATAGGAAAGGAAATATTCATATATAGAGCAATTTGACTGAAAATATATTCCATCAGGTCCATTACAATAAGTCTTTATTTATTAGCTCCCATGGAATTGAACAAAGTTCAGGTTTCTACTATATTATAAACTTTGATCAGTATTCTTACTCCTTAAGAAAGATAAGCTTTTTTTTTCATTTTTGTGCATTTTTTCTGAGAAATAGGTCAGTTAAATATGTGTCAAAAAAAACCTCAATATTTGGGCTTTAGAATTGAAAATTTTTAACACTATCACAAAAGGAATGACACCTACCTGGAAGCCAGTTCAGGTATCTGAAAGGACTGTAGCCAGCCCATTGCCATCCACTATTGAAACTCAAACTATTAAGTCCAATCCAGAGTCCTGTGGTAAATGAATTAGTCAAACCTAGAAAACAAAAATAATTGACATTCAGAAGAGGAAACACACGTACCCACATTCAAAGTTAATTTCTTGAATTACATACCTAATGGGGATTATTTTCTTGGTATTTCTTTTTTATATGGGACTAGAAATATTTTATTTTATTAAAATGTTATTTCTTTTTACATCACTTTAGCCTCTGTTATGATATAGTAAACAAAATATTGGCTTTAGAATTAAAGGTCCAGGGACAACTATGTGGTGCATTGGATAGAGCACCCATCCAGGAATCAGGAAGGTTTGAGTTCAAATCCAGCTTCAGACACTTGATACTTAACTAGCTATGATTCTGGGAAAGTCACTTAACCCGATTTCCTCACAAAACAAAAAATCTAGAATTAAAGGACCTGAGTTCAAATCTTGTTTTTGTCACATGGGAGAGCTCGAGTAAGCCATTTCATCTCTGAGATTTGATTTCCTCATTTGCATTTAAACATGTCACTTAACTTCTGTTTGCCATCAGTTTTCTTACTTGCAAAATGTTAATAATAGTAGTACCTACTTCCAAGGGTTATTTGGAGGAATAAATGAGATAATAATTATAAAGCAATTAGCACATTGCTTGGCACATAGCCCTCTATAAATATTAGCTATCATTACTTATTATTATTATTAAGCTCTCAGACTCCTAAGAGACTCTCTAAGAATATATAGTTGGAGAAGTTCTTTCCCTGGAAATTTCCTACACACACCATTGAAACCACAAAATCCCTCTCTACAACACTTAACATTTTGTGGAATAGTCAGCTGATGCCATAAAAACCAAAAACATAATAATAAAGTCTCAGTTTCAAAGTAGCTGGGAATCACTTCTTTAAACAGTAGAAACTTAACCCAAGACCCAGAATTCACCTGGACATGTTTTTATACTAACTAGAATATATTTTTAAAGAAAGCAAAGAGATAGAATGACTACGGATACACCTGGGAGGGAGCACAACCTAATTTTTTTTATTTGTTTATTTTGTTTTAGTCTAGAAGCATCTATAAATACCTATCACCTCAGTCAAGATATATTAGATTTTTTCTTGAATTCATTTTGCCCTGTAGATTTCTGCTATCACATTATAAAGCAGCAATGTGAGCAAATGGGACAGATTTTCTAGAGTGAAGAGAAATGAACTTCAAGTTTAAAAAAAGTGCTTTCCCAAGTACTCCATAGGCCTAGATTTTTCCCCTTCAGTTCAGAAGGCTCAGCATCTGGTTTCTACCACGCTTAGAAATGACTAAAATAAAAATGCTTATTTTACAGTTATGGCAAGGAAATAACATTAGAAAAGGGAAATCTTTACAATCTCTAGCTATGCTTTTTCTTAATTTTATGTATTTAGAATAAGCATCATTGAGTATGACTTTGATTTTATATATTCTAAGTTGATCAAAATTGATCTTGCAGTAGACTCAAGTTATGCAAAATTTTCCCCTTGTTTATAATAACTCTAGAGGACTATTCCATTGCTTTCAAGTAAACATTGTTTTTTATGAATTGTTTTAAAACAGGCAAAAGGTGTAACTAGGAAAATAGCTCAGACTTCATGAGGCAGCTGGTGGCTTAGTAGATGTTTGGAATAAGGAATAAAGAACTTCAGATCCATCCTCAGGCGCTTACAAGTTGTATGATCTGGTTAAGTCACTTAACCTTGTTTGCCCCAGTTTCCTCATCTATAAAATGAGGATTAACTGTAAAATGGGTATCTATCTCATAGGATTGTTATGAGAATCAAATGAGATATCTATTTTTTAAATGTAATACAATACTCAGAATGTAGCAGATGCTAGATAAATGTATATTCCCTTTTCTTCCTTCACCTTTCCAGGTAGATGAATCATTAATTATTCACTGCTGATATTTATCAACAGTTATATATGTAAAGGATATTTTCCTATTTTGATGCCCATATTGAATCTATATATTTCCCATTATGCTTTGATTAAACTGTTCATCTGACTTCACCCATAAGAAAATGAGCTCCTTAAGAACAGAGACTAGTTTACCATTTTTGTATCCTCAGTGCTTACCACAGTTCCTGGCACTTAATTTTCTAATTGACTGACTGTCACAGTCCAGAATATCTCTTGCTACTCTAGAAATTAAAGAGTTTCTAGAACTGCGTTAATCATAAACCTCAGTTTCCCTCATCTGTCTTTACTTTGTGGGGCCAGTGATATTACTAATTTAACAAGTAGTTGGAAACTAGGCACTGATAATTTATAAAAAATATTCCTAAAGTTGAGGAAAAGACAATCAAGAGACATTTACATATAAATGTGAGTTAAAGCTTCAAAAGTTTTGTTTTGTTTTGTTTTGTTTTTACAGAGAAGGTTAAAAAAAAAAGATGACCAAGGGCAGGACTTTGTATAATTTCAGATTTAGGAGATGGAGGATAAGAAAATGAGAAGTCAAAACTGGATGAATAAAGAAGATTAAAAAATAATTGGTGAGAAAGAAGAAAAAACAAAACATGACAGCAATCAATAGACAGAGATTTAGGGCAATAGCTGACTAACACTATTATATGTTGCTTGAAATCAAAGAAAATGAGACCAAAAAGGTCACTGTATTTGTCCAAAGTGATTCACTGTTTGGATATCCTGCTATCTAGGGGAGGGGTGGGGAGTAGGGGGGAAAAATTTGTAACAGAAAGCTTTGTAAGGGTTAATGTTTAGTAATTACCCATACATATGTTTGGCAAATAAAAAGTATTAATAATAATAAAAAAGTGGTTCACTGTTCACCTTTTGATAAAGCAGTTTCATCACAGTAATTGGCACAGTATAAATTACATTGTAGTTGTTCAGCCATGTCCAACCCTTCCATTTGGGGTTTTCTTGGCAGAGAGATGGTTTGCCCTTTCCTTCTCTGGCTCATTTTAAAGATGAGGAAATGGAAGCAAACAGGATGACCTGACTTATGCAGGGTCACATAGCTAATAATTGTCTAAGGCCAGATTTGAACTCAAGAAGATGAGTGCTCCTGATTCCAAGCCCAGGGCTACATCCACTGTGCATCTATCTAGCTGCACTGGATTTGAATTTAGATCTGTCAAAAGTGACCCTGCACTAGTCACGTAGCACCATTGCCTACCTCACCTTCCCCCCCACTCCCCCCCCAAAAAAGAATTTAGATCTGTCCTGATTTAGATTCAACACAGTCAATTTTGCTATTTAGGGGAAGCTGAAAAAAAAATGGAAGGTTAAAGTGACTATCCTAAAATACCCCCTTGGATTCAATCTGCCCCAAACAAAATACAGTTTGACATTGTAGGGAAGGACAGTTCATTAAAAGGGGGGAGGATTCATAGTATTCTTCATATTTTGCTGCATCTGTTAATTCTTTTTCAAGTGTAATTGTGATCTCTATAGCTATGATGGCTGGCAATGGATGCCATTAGTGATCAGATCTACTTTTCCTATTGGACTATCTGAAACAGATGAAGAATTTCAATTAAATCCTTCCACAACACATTTGCTGTGGTTGGGTTTTACACAAGTAAATTATTCTATTTAGTTTGGGTATATTTGTTCTTAAAAATGAAATGAACCCTTCCCTTTTTTGGCAACTTAAATAAAAAATAATTATCTTTTAAAATATCATATTATGCATGTGAAATATGAATAATAGTTCTGCTTATATATAATAACTTATGGGCAATATTACACTGGCATTTTTTCTGTACTGAGTTCTCTTTGGTTTTTTCCTCTATCAAAAAAAAGTCTAAAGGAACTAGCAAAAACCAGTCAGGAGATACACCAAATTTCACTTCCCATACTGAATTTCAGTTCTGCAATTCCAATCTTGCATCATTTTATGCCACAGGACTCTCTAATGATGAATCTGAGTCAGGAACTGAAGATTCATTTTAAAGTCAACCCTCACCTCCTCCCTAAAATCATAGATAATTAGGAGTAGGTTGACAGACAGAGCAGACCTTAATGAACTTCACAAGCAAGCTCTCATATGTTGTTAGAATCCACAAATGAAGAATCTATAAATGACAGAAGTTAAATGACTTGCCCAGAAGAGTCGCTGAGCTAATAAGAGTTGGAGACAAGTTTTTTAATCTCAAATTCTTCCTGACTCCAAATTTGACACTCCATCACCTGGACAATCTAAGCATTTCCAGAAGGTTGGTATACATTTCTCCTAGATTAGGAGTCTATCATTTGAAGCTCAAGGGCCAGAATTTCAATCACATCTCTGCTATTAGGCAAATTATAGAACCTCTGTTATCTATAGGTTCTTCATTTGTAAAATGAGAAATTAAATTCAATAGTATTTAAATACTATTATAGTTCTAAATCCAGTGCTATCTGTAGGATTTTGTGGATTCTAATAACATAGGAGAGCTTGTGAAGTTATAAAAATATTACTAATTTGTGGCCAAAAACCATCAAATCAACTTCCCCGATACTTCGCCCCTTCTCAAATCCAAACAAAATGTAAAATAACTTAATGATAACCTTGTACTAAGTTCTGAGTATGTTTTTTGATGGTACCTACCTCAAAAGATATATTGATAACAATAATAGTACTCCTTAAGCTAATAGAGGCTACAACCTTTCCTTGCCTCAGCAAATGATTTCATAAGGTGTTTGTTGGCAAAAGCATTTATTTGGCAATCAATCTTCTGGAGATGGGTCTCTTCCAATTGAGCCAGGCTAAAATTAAATATCAGCCTAGTAGAACTTGCCTAGGCTTATGTTCCAAACTCACTATAAAGCATTAGAAGAAGACCTCTGAGGAGAACAATAACCAAAAATATGGATTTTTATTCCAAACTGATCAACTGAGTGTTCTCCTGAATTTATTTTTATGAAGAAAAGTTTTAAGGTGGAAGGAGTAAAGAATCAGAAAAGAGTATATTTACAGAAATGATCATAAAAATATTATTAAAAAGATAATGACTCTAAGATCCTTCAAGATTTCTCTCTACTCCAGTTTGTCCCATAAAACTTCCATATTCCTGTTAATGTCAAAAGTTTTTGAAAATACGTGAAAGAAAGATAATTGACATGCTATATTTAGCCTGACCTGCAGCAGGAAGTACCATAAGTTCTGCAAAAGAATCTGTGCTTGTTTAAATTCCAGTTAAATTTTGCAGACTCAAATTCTGGGAGACTTGGCTAAGATTCAAAGAAGCATCTGAGGTGAATTCAGTTGCAAGCTCTATTATGCCTTGTTAGCTTCTTGCTGCTGGCATAATTCCATTTTTTTCCCTGATTGAGGAAACATTTCCTGCTAGTTCAACTGATATTCAAGGTAGCCTAGCAAGTGATGGAGGAAATGAATCAATTCTTAGTGTGGGAACAATTCATATTCATTGCAGTTTTTGTTTCTTCTCCCACATACTCTAGGAAAAGAGGAAAAGTAATCTCTAGTCCCTGGCTCTTTTTCTTCCAATAAGCTCGAAGAAAGGGGAAAAGAAAGAATAGAAAAGATAAGGCAATACAGTAAACAGCCTGTTACACAAATGCCAAGAAATCAATTTCAACTTTGTGTATTTTTCAATCAGATATACACATATACATGTATATGTGGGTATATCTGGAGAGAAAAAGAATATAACTATATATATGTAGATATGTATGTGTATTATGTTTTTTGTGTTAGGTATATAAGCAGCTCTGGATAGAGATCAGTCCCAGAATCAGGAAGGTCTGAATTCAAATTTGACCTCAGACACTTACTAGCTGTGTGACCCTGAGCAAGTCACTTAATCCAGTTTATCCCAATTTCCTCATCTGACAAATAAGATGGAGAAGGAAATGGCAGACCATTCCACTATCTTTGCCAAGAAAATCCTGAATGGAGTCACAAAAAGTTGGACTTGACTGAAATAACTGAAAACAACAAAAATATGTGTATATTTACACATCCACACAAATCGATCTATGTCTTACCTACCTACCTCTAAATAACCCTAGCACTGGGAATGTCTTAAACCATTTTCCCTATTCTCCTGTCTCTCTATGTGTGATTTATGGCTATTCTCTGTATTTTTCAGTTTTCCTCCTATTTGTTCTAAAAGGGCCTTATCCTTGATACATGTAAGAGCAATGTAAAGTACCTGCAAATGACAAAAAGAAATTGCTGCACAAAATACACATTACCTAAGCTTTATTGTAGTATATAAAAATTACTCAAGGTTCATTTCACTTTAAAGGAAATCTGCAACATTGGACTCCAGCCCACTTTTTCTTGAATGTGTTGTCAGTGTTCCATTAACAAAGGGACTGGGTACCACTGAAAAATAGGCACCAAATTGCACTGTGAAGTGGGTTATTATTTGAGGTTGATAGGACAACTACAAGCATTTATCAAGAACTTACTATATACGCCATGCAGTGTGCTAAGTGCTCGGAACTCAAATAAAAGCAAAAAGGAAGTCTATATAGAAGGGGCAGAGTGGTGCTGTATAGTGGACAGAGTACCAAACTCAAAGCAAAGAGGGCCACATTTGAATTGTGATTGGGCAATTTATTCCCTATAAATGTAATCTGAAAGAAGTCACTTAACTTCTCTGAAATTGTTTCCTCATCTGTAAAATAAGGGGATTCACCAGACAATGTCAGAACTCATTTCCCTTTCAACATCTCTGATTCTATGACCCCAAATTATTCAAAATTGGCATACTGACAAAAATCATTCTCAAGTGTAGGTGTTCAAATACTGCCTCCACTTTTAACTTTTTAGAGAGAAGGCATAAATATGCAGCATTTGCTCATGTTTCTGTCTGAAGGCAAAAGAAAAACCTCCATTTCAACCCAATTATAATGATGGGTCATGCATTCTAAAGTAGGGCACAGTCTCCTTACCACTCACTTCTCAACTAATAGAGTTATATAAAAGACATTGATGATTCACTTTGAATCTGAGGTTCTAAGTTTTTGCATTTCATATTCACCAGGAAAGATTTATTATTTCCTCTTTTGCAAGTAAAATTTATTATTAACAAAATAAAAATCCTGAATCTACTTTTCCCCTGAATTTCTAAACTTCTAACCTGCTATTAAAGACTTAAAAATGATAATTGGCCTCCAACTAATGGCTACCTCAATAATGTTTATGAGAAAAATGCCTTGCAAACCTTAAGACAAATATAAGCTAACTTTGGCCAGCAAATAGAATTTCACACTGAAGGGAACTATCAGTAAATAAATTCCTTTGAGTAATGCAGACAGGGATCTGCTCTGCACCACCTAGTATAAAAGTTACCTAGGAGGCCTTGAGAGCTTCAGAGACTTTCCTGGTATAAATCAAACTAGAACCCTGATCTAACTGACTCAGAAGTCATCTCTCTCCATCCCGTATATAATACCAACTCTCTTTAATGATGTTCTATTAATATAATTTCTTATTTGAAAAAGTGGTATTATTTATATATTTATACATATATACATATTTATATATTTATATAAATGAATAGGTCTAAAGGGAACTATGTTTTTTTTTCCCAAAGTGCAGATACGAAAAATAAACTTTGATTTACAAAAAAAAAAACTTTTCAGGTACAGCAACTATTTGCCCTCCACTACAATTCTGCTCTTTGACCTTGCTGGGTAGAAGTGACCTTGAGTTATTAAAGGCTCAAGTGGCCTCTTGTAGTTTGGAAATAATTCAAGTTGGGGCCTATTGTCAGAGGATAGGACCAAGCTTTTGTCAACAGAAGGTTGGCCACCATTGGTAAATATTTTTAGCCAAAGCAACAAACAGGTTGGAAACTTCCTACTATGACATGGCAGGGCTGCAATCTGCATCAATTCCTTACAAGGAATTTCCTTCCTTTGGTAGAACATAAACTCCTTGAGGGCAGGAACTGTCTTACTTTTGGTTTTCTCATTCCTAGTTCCTTGCCCAATTTTTAGTAGGTGGTAAATGCTTAAAAACACTACATTCATTCAATCATTCATAGATCTTTAGAAGTATTCCAAGTATAAAGTTGATGCCCACATTTTTGCTTCCTTTCCTTGAAACCTTTATTCTAAGTTGTGCTTTATCTCTGATTGCTTCAACACTGGCTCTAGCCATTGATTTTGCTTCAATATGTTTGATAGTAGATTGCTTTGCTTCAGTGCTTTCCAAAAGTATATTTTTGGCCCACTATTGCCATCAAACCATATCCTGAACCACACATTCAATGCCCTTCAGAATCAGATCCCTGACTAGGCAGCTAAGTGGCACAATAGATAAATAAATAAAATACATAAATCAGAGAGACTTGAATTTGGATCTTTTGTCAGACACTTCCTAGCTGTTTAACTCTTGAGCAAATCACTTAACATCTCAGTCTCAATTTTCTCATCTATGAAATGGAACTAACACAACTTAAAGGGCTAAGATGTGTATCAAATGAGGAAATACACTTGTTCAAGGAAAAAAAATGTTAATACTGTGCTCTGTGTTTCAGGCACACATCTACCAGAAATTTTTCTTATTTAAATTAATATTAATTTAATATGTAAGCAATTTCAGCTTCTTGGATTTGACTCTCCACTTTATCCAAGGAAATTTGAGATAATATTTATTAGAATCTTGAATGAGAAAAAATTATGTTAAAATATAGTCTGGAATAAATATTTCAAAATGCTTGAGTAACCAAGTCACATTCCCCAGAAGACCACTTCATCTCAGTTACAGTTAAGAGAAGAGAAACTCTTTCTTTCCTTTCTCAATGGAGAAGGCTAAATCATAGTCAACTGAATCATGAGTGAAGAGAAGACTACCCTTGAATGAGTCAATGTCTTCAAAGTGGGGAAAACAGAGATGTGTAAATAAGACAAGAATTACTCTTTGTTAAAAGGTAATTAACCATCATTAATTTATTTACCCAAGAAAGACAATTTTGTCTTTGAACTCTCACTCACCTTTCCAAAAGGTGAGTCTCCCTGGAGTCTGGAAAGGGCTTTAGAAGAAAGTATTTTTTTTTTATATTTTCAGGTGTACTAAAAAGGAGGTCATAAGCCCTTTTCAAGTCATAAAGCACTATATAAATATTACTTATCATTATTAACTTTATTTTCAAATTTACTTCCTGATACATAGTCATATAATCATAGATATCTATTTGCTATTGCTTGAGTAAGTCCTGAATATTTCTTGGTATTGTTCAATCATTTTTTTTCTTCATGACCCTATTCTGGGGTTTTCTTGTCACAGATACTAGAGGGAGTTTGCCATTTCTTTCTCCAGCTCATTTTACAGATAAGGAAATTGAGGCAACAGGGTTAAATGACTTGCTCAGAGTCGCCCAGCTAGTAAGTGTCTGAGGCTGAATTTGAACTCAGATCCTCCTGACTCCAAGCCCAGCATTCTATCCACTGTACTATCTAGCTGTACATTGGGCATTTATACTAAAGTATACATTTATTTACTCATTGCATCTCCTCTGACTCAAGAATTCTCCCACCTCCTCTCAAGGACAGCATAAAGTCTAGTCTTTTTTATGAAGCTTTCCCTGGCTGATCTGGATGTTGATTCAACCAAAAGCTTATTCCATTTACTGACCATATCACCCCTTTGGAGTACAGTGTATATTCCTGTGCATTGCTCCATATGTCTTATCTCTACAACTAGTCTGTGAAGCCCCCAGGGGCATGAAGTTTGTCGTGACCTTTTATGTATCTCCATTATTTAGGGAGAGAAGGAAGTGTAGTGGTTAGTTAGATAGCTTCAAAACTAGGAAGATCTGGATTCGAGTCCCTCTCTGACAAATACTGGTTATTTGGCCTAGTACAATTCATTTGATCTCTTGGTAGAAACGATAATTCTCTAAGATTATAAATTGCATAGAAGGTGAAAACCTCCAAGAAATCCCATTGATCTGGAAATCCCAGGTCCAATCCCTATCTCGATCGTTTAAGAGCAATGTTTTCTCCACAGTACACAGCAGATTCTCAAAAACATTAATTATGTTTATTGATGATGATTGTGATTTATCAGGTCCATTTGTGGGGAGCACCAATTCACTACTGACTCCGAAGTTCTATACTAGGAATTCATTTTCGATTACTTTGTCTTATTAGTTGATATTAAATAAGGTTAGTTGAGAATGCTGATGAAGATATTCCACAAATCAACACCAGTGACAGAAATGTCTCATAAAACTTTAAAAAAAAAGCTTGAAATGTTTTAGTCAAAAAATTAATTTAATCCAGAGCCATTGTCTGTCATAATTGCTTAAAGAGTATGCTGACTTTCTGAGTTGATTTTCTTTTGTATATCAGTGTTTCTGTGAACTACTTCAACCTTTTCATTCTGATAGCTCTTAGCTCTATATTGTTAATCAAAATTGGTACATTTCATAAGAAGTCTCCCCAGGACACATTGGACATGATTGCATGATCTTCTCCAATCCATAGCTTGTGGCTGACTTTGTAATAATCTCTTTTGTGGCTCACTCTATACACTTGAAAAAATAAAAAAATGAAATAACCTGATTCTATTCATCATTGACTTATTACTTTACCTGTCAGGTATGTTTGCTCAGGTATTTCTGTGATGCTCACTAGCTCTGATTGCTGCTGTTGACAGCTCTTTCTTGCTTGATGCCAAGTCAAAGCTGATTTAGAATTTATCTGGTAGGAGATGCCGGTCAATGGATCTTTGATCCATAAACTTTCACTGCCAGCAACTACAAAAAGAAAACACATAAAATTGTGAATTATAACAAGGATGTACTGACTTATGAAGAAATTTTTAAAATAACATTTAGATTTTAAAATTTAAATTTAATACAAGACATAACCATTTACAAAAAAAATTGCCTGAGGAAGTTAAGCATGTTTTTCTTGTTATTTTTAAAGTATTTAATACAATTTCTCCTTTAGGAGGGTTCTGGACTTGTGGTAAGGAAACTTAGGTTTGAATTTATATCATATACTTATTAACTGGATCATCATGGGCAAATTACATAGTCTCACTGTCCTCAACAAGTAAAATAAGAGTGATAAAACTTGTAATACCAATCTCATAGGTTTTTTGTGAAGAAGGCGTTACGCAAACTTTTAGAGTTGTCAACAAACACATTAGGTACCAGTAACTGTGCTAATCGGTGGGGATAACAAAGAAATGCAAATTTTTTTTTTGCTTTTTTAGTTTAATTATTTTGAATTGAACAGCCCGATGTAGTAGAAACATTAATATTAACAACACTAATTCCCTTTTTCAATATAAGGGAATTGAGTTTTAGAAAGCCTGAGCATTTAGCTAAGGATAATATGGTTTAGTTTGGATCACAAGCAGTATTTGAATCCAAGTCTTCCCAAAGTGAAGTCCAGCATACTATCCTTTAGGGCCAATTAGCTCAATTGTTATTCTTATTTGACTTCAACTCCATGACCCTATTTTGGAGTTTTCTTTTTTTTTTTTTTATTAAAGCTTTTTATTTGTATAACATGTATATGGGTAGTTTCCCAACATTGATCTTTACAAAGCTTTCCATTACAAATTTTACCCCCAGTCCCCTCCCCTCCCCTAGATGGCAGGAAGTACACTACATGTTAATAATGTTGAAATGCTTGAGAAGTTATGCAAGAAAAATCCTATCTACAAGAAAAAAAAAGAATCAGAGAAAGGCAACACAATGCAAGCAAATGTCAATAGAGATCATGAAAATGTTACGTTGTGGTCCATATTTCATATCCCTCTCTCTGGGTGTATATGGTTTTCTTCAGTGAACAATTGGAACTGGTTTGAGACAATTCTTTGTTGCAGAGAGCCATGTCCATCAGAATTGATCATCATGTAATACTGTTGTTGCTGTGTATGATGATCTCCAAGAAATGCAAAATTAACAGACTGTGCTCTGAAGTGACTTAAGATTTAATGGGGGAGATAGAATACAAAAAATAATGTACAAATAAGAAACATACAATATGTATTTGAGATAATCTCAGACAGAAAACCCTAAGATTAAGTAGGATAGGGAAAGGCTTTTTTTGTAGAAATTGAGACTTTAGCTGAGACTTGAAAGAACCCAGAGAAAGCAGGAGGCTCCAGGCATGAGACAATCAATGAAAATGGACAATCTTAATTTTTTTTCTATACACTGTGAGCTCCTTGAGAGGAGGGACCTATTTCATAGTTCCTGGATACATAGAAGATGCTAACAAATGATGAATTAATAAAATTGAACTTAATATCAAAAATACAAAGAAGGTCATCAGGGAATCATTCACCATTCAACTGTCCCTGAAACACATCAGGAATGAACAAGAAAGTAATCCATTTTCTCTCCTTTATCCATTGGACACTTATGATCAAGAAAGAAAGGAGACTATATATTCATAATCTCCAAACAGCAGCAGGGGAATGGAAAACAGTAAGTTTTTACCAATCCCTTACAATTTCTTACATTTAATTATCCACCACTCCATCCCCAACACCAAAACTTACACATTTGTATACTCACGACAACAAAGTGTTATTAATGGGCAATCACAAAACTAAAACTAACTCTGAGGAAATCTCTAAAATTGGTTTCAGTACCTAATGATTTAAATATCAAAGCATTAGTTTTGGAAGAGTGGTTCAAGTGAATTCAATGAATAATTAATAAAAAAAAAGAACTGAGATCAAATCTGGCCTCAGGCACTTAACACTTATTAGTTGTGTGACTCTGGGTCCGTCACTTAATTTCAATTACCTTGTCCCCCAAAAATACTGTAATATAGACTTTAAAAATACATACATGTGTATATGTTCCAGAGAGCCTTATATAAAGAAGGAAAACACAATGTGTATTAGTAATACATATAATAATATATGTAATACATGATGAAAAAATGATAATATGAACTATTCTTTCCTCAACCAGGAAGTCTTTCCCATAATCGTCACAGTATTCCTAAAGTCATTGTCCCCACAATTTAAATACATTCCATTTCTTATTGTATGATTCACCATGCACATTTCCACATAGCTTCCTTCAATGATTTTAAACTCTAGGAACATGTTAAATATGTCTAAAGGTGTTTGTTCTTTGGATGTGAAAAGTTCTTTTAATCATTGCTTAATGATGATAAATCTTACTTATGAAATATATTTTATGTACTTAAAGCTAAGCCTTCTCATTCAGTTTTTGTTTTGGATTATCAAATTATTGTTGTCATCCATTCTTAATTCTTTATTTTAAAAGTATTAACTCTTTGTCAGTATCTGTAATATTCACATTGAAAACATTTCATTTTGCATGTCTTTCCAGACATTGGTTCACATCCGGAACATTTCAGAGAAATTAGCCAATCTCCCTTCATCACAAGACTCTCCTTGACCCGACCTACATTCTGCTCTTAAATTTGTTGTGTACTTCTAATAAGGAAGTGACCGTGAACCTCTCTATCAAATGCATAAACCACATTCAGTGACATGAAAATTAAAGAAAAGTCCCATGATACAACAGAGGAAAATAAATGCAACGTGAATACTAAACAAGGACTATATTTAAAAGTTAATTCAGAAGGCTTTTATTGATTGAACTGGTGGAAAATATGAAGCTAAGAACAGTGCTAGACAGAAGATAATGTCTGTAAGATACCTGAAATATCAAAGCATTACTCCTAGAAAAGTTGTTCAATTAGATCCAACAAGCATTTCTTAAGTATCCATTATGTTCTCTAAGTACTTTGCTAAGTGTTGGAGAATATAAAAATAGAAAATAAAAATCATTTCTTCTTTCAAAGAACTTTGTTGAGGATTGAGGTAAAGAGAATGATGGGGAGAAGGGTAGGAATGGTAAAAGGATTGTTGTTATTCAATTGTTTCGGTCTCTTAATGATCCTATTACAAGAAGGAAAGAGTTCTAGTGATTAAGAATTCTCAGAAATGTGTTCCTCATTAGGTATATTTAGGATATAGATATAGAGCAGATACTGAAATATGATAAACTATGGGATGTGCCAGACGTAGTGAGTATAATCTAAAAGGTTTCCATTGTCCATTAAAGTGGCGTCATTCAAGTGAGAGAAAGTATAACAGCTTTGGCTTGATTACGAAGAAAGAAATAGACCAGAAAAAGGGTTTGAGGGACTAAAAAGGAAGTCACTATATGGTACTGTACATAATTTCTCCTACAATTGCTCCTTGTTCCTTCTGAAGATAGACAAGGAAAGCTCAGCAATCCAAAAACCCCACTGTAGTCATCTGAGGTGTCCAAAATAACAATTGAGAGTATGCCCCTTCTCCTAATTTAATTTAAAAAGTGGGAATCCTGACTTTGCATGCTAGAGAGAGGAATTAAATAAAGAAAAAGAGCAAACTCATGCATTTGCTGACTAGAGCAAAAGGGAAAGTGCCCCACAGATGTGCAATTCAGCCTTCTCTAAACCAGATGCCCAGAAGTTGCAAACTAAAGAGAATTTAGGAAAAAGGGGTCTTTTCCTTTTCCTGTTCTCATGATATAGTGGGGGAGACAAATTATTGTTTAAATAGGAGGAAAAGATTACAGTAAACAATGTTGAAAACAAAGAAACATATACATTAGATGTCATCAGGTCAATTACCAGTTCCTCTTTTTCCTGTATTGGACCTGCCTAATAGTTTGTGGTTTAAGGTAAAATAATATGGTCTCTTGATTTCAGCTTGTATAAGTAGATTCATATTTCATAGAATTTAAAAATAGCAAGGTCTTTTTTAAAAATAAATAAATAACAGTAATAGAGGTATCAGTTGGTAAAATGCATTTGAAGACCTTGGTACATGATAAAAGTAATTAATATTTTCATTTCCCTTTCAGTTTGCTGTCACAGTTAGATGTCATAGAGAGGGAGAAATATATGATTTGTTGAAGATGCATGATTTAGAGGCAACAAAATTAATCTTATGCCAAATATACTCAAAATATTACTAGTGAAAACCAATACTTTGCTTATGTAGGACTTCTCTGTGTGTTGGGATTTAACATATAAATGAAGATTCCTTTATTCTGCAGAAAAGAGAAAGAGTCTGATTTCTTTGGACAAAAAGATTTATGTGCATTTAGAAATTAGGCTGAAATAAATCTTCAGAGAAAGGTTTTCTGGAGATTTGCATTAATGGGAAAGATAGATACATTGTGTAGAGGATGGAGGATGTGTGAATGTCTTCATGTGTGGATATTTTATATATATGCTTATCTCCAAAATCACAGTACAGTTTTAAGCATTAATAACTTCAAAAATAGAAAAGCTATAAACTTACCCCCAAAAAGTCACTTTAAAGATTAATTATTTAAATTTATTTTAAACTCAATTTTGTAAAAAAATTGGATTAAAAATTTTAATTTTTTTATTTTAATTTTAATTTTAATTTAATTTCTAGATGACAATCTCTCATAGTAGTGGAAGAGATCTTCCTTGGCCACCTGATGTATCTCTTGTGGGGTCACATAAAAATTGTCTCACATGCATCAAAACCTCATTCATTGGATGACTTCAAGGATAAAATTATAAATGCAATTCTTTCAGTCACTGAACTGATGAAATTTTTACAAAATTCAAAAATCCATCAAAGTGACATATAGCACAAGATGTTGTCTATGCTAAATTTTAATGAGAAATATATCCATAATTAATCAATCAATAAACATTTTGAAGTGTTAACTATGTTCTAGGCAGAGGGCTAAATGCTGGAGTTTAAAAAAGAGGTAAAACACAGACACTGTCCTCAAAGAGTTAATATTCTAATGGGGGAGACAATATGCCACAAATATATATAAAGCAAACTATATACAGGATAAAAGGAAATAATAGAAGGAAAGCATCTGCAAATATAGTGTAGCGTCATATGTTGAAAATTTGTATCAGTTGGTAAAATGCATTTTCTAAATTCTTTTTTAGAATGTAAGCTCTTGGGGCAGCTAGGTGGCACAGTGGATAGAGCACCAGCCCTGAAGTCAGGAAGACCTGAGTTCAAATCTGGTCTCAGACACTTACTATTCCCTAGCTGTGTGACCTTGGGCAAGTCACTTAACCCCAACTGCGAAAGCAAAAAAAAAAAAAAAAAAATAGAATGTAAGCTCTTTGAGGACAAGACCAAAACCTAATACAGTTCCTAACCTGTAGGAGCTACATAATTATCTGCTGAATGAATGGATGAAAGAACAGATTATAATGACTATCCATGTACACCTAGCATCAGAACCATTATAAGTCATCTCTGTGGATCACTGACATACATATGCACAGATAGTTGGTCTGACCAAAAGGGACAGTAAAAAGAGTTCTACATATGGAAAAACCATCAAAGCTGCAGAGCTGGAAAAATTTTACAGGGAAACAAAGGTAAAATGATAGTTCCTACTTACAAGGAACTCAGAATTAAATGAAAAAAGACAATAAATAAGCAAATATATACAAACTATGTGTAGGATAAATAGAAATAATTGAGAGAGAGAAGATATGAACTGAGAGGATGCAAAAGACTCCCTATAAAGTATGGGAATTTAATTGGGATTTAAATGAAATCAGAGAAGGTTGAAATGAAAAGGGTGAACCTTCCAGATTTGGCAGACAGCAGGAAAAAAAAAAAGACCAAGAGCAAAAGACCTTTGAGATGGTTTAATGAAAAGGATCAACAAATAGTGATTAAGAAGAATGATTACTGTGGGTAAGAAACCTGTGAAACAAAGATGAAAAATTACATGGTTCCTGCTTTCTAGGAATTTGTCAATCAGAAGTAAGCCACAGGTGCAAAGAATCATAAATAAAATCCAACTTCTTGATTTTGAAGATGAGTTTCAGTGAAAGATAAAGGATTTCCCCAAAGCCACAAGGTTCAAAACCAGGATTCAAATGTAGGCTCCCTAACTCCATGTCAATTCCTTTTTTTCTACTGTGCTATACAACACTTCTACACATCTAATAACTAGCTGATATGAGTACTTCTCACAATTATTCTTTATACACATATAGTAACATAAATTATCTAAGTAAAAGTCACCACGTTGAGTTATCTACAAATGTATCTCACTTTAAGCTTAATCTTTGGCCCTAATACTTATTCTGTTCCCATTACTATGACTTGGGATTTATATCCTAGCCACTTAATAAATATTTGTTGATTTGACTATTTAACTCTCACTTTCTGAACTGGACCAATTGATCTCTAAGCAATGCATAGGTAGGAGAAAAAGAGGGAAAAAATAAAATTTGAGTTGTAATGTGATGGAAGCAAAGCAGAGATTCAGAGAAAGGTCATTTTTAGAAATATTAATGTTGGAGACAACTTAAGGGAGAGAACAGAATAGGATCAGCAAAGACTTCTCTGGAAATATACTTCCAAGCTTAGCCTAGAAGAAAAAAGATTTTTATGTTCAAAAATAAGAAATGTGAATTTCAGGCATGGGAGAATACGTTTTTTATTAATGTTTAGTCATGCAAGCAACTGATTTAGTGTTTGAAATGACGGGGAACATGGAGGGATGGTTCTCCCAGATTGGGAATTGAAATATAAAAAATAGGAAATGAAAATTAATCAAGTGATAAAGCTGATCAAGGTAGACAAAAAGTGGGAAACCAAATGTCCCATTCAAAAAAACCCCAAGCAACAGGATAGAAAGAAATGAGAGAAGAACCTTGGATGTCAGAAGAGGAAAAGGACAACTGATGGCAAAATAAGAATGGCTTACTTTTTAAAGTGGCAAGGAACTGGAAATTGATTGGATGCCCATTAGTTGGGGAATGGTTGAATAAGTTATGGTATATGGATGTTATGGAATATTATTGTTCTATAAAAAATGATCAGCAGAATAATTTCAGAAAAACCTGGAAAGACTTGAATGAACTGATGCTCAAGGAAGTGAGCTAAACCAAGAGAATATTAACAAGATTATGTGATGATCAACTGTGATATACTTGCCTCTTTTCAACAAAGAGGTGATTCAAGGCAATTCCAATAGACGGGATAAAAAGATGGATCCACATCATAGAGAGAAAACTATGAAGAACGAATGTTGATTAAGGCATAGTTATTTTCACCTTTTTTGTTGCTGTTTGCTTGGTTTTTTTTCTTTCTCATGTTTTTTTTTTCCTTTTTGCTCTGATTTTTTGTGTGCAGCATGATGAATATAGAAATATGTTTAGAAGAACTGCACATATTTAATTTCTATTGCTGTTTTGGGGAGAGGGAGTGATGAGAGAGTGAATGAGAAAATTTTGGAATCCAAGGTTTTGCAAAAGTGAATATTGAAAACTATCTTTACATATATTTGGAACATATATTTGGAAAAATAAAATATTATAAAAATATTTTTAAAAAAGAAGGATGACTTGGAGAACAAGGAGGGAGCAAAAAGGGAATCACTGTTTTCCTCCACTTAGATTTTACTGTTGTCCAAATCCATTCTAAAACTTATTGGTAGACTTAAACAATTTGTAATATGGAAAAGTTAATGGTAATGTTTGATGATATCAAATTGGAGAAAGATCTCTTATGGATTTTCTAAGGTATCTTGACCTTGATCCAGTTGTGTTGAAGAGTTGTTTCATTCTGAATCATACTGGATCGATCATAGATGAAGAATTGGAAAGGACTTTGAGGCTATCAATCCCAATGACTTGGAAAGCCATAGAAGCTAAGTTTGTTTTATTGAAGATGGCATAAACTATGGAATATAATTAATGTGATAAGTGACTGTCAGGATTTTAAAAGATATTGATGAGTTTAATTTTAAAGAAAAGAGGGAAGTGTACTGAATTGAAGAATATTAAATTCAACAGGGATGGATATAAAGTTATACTCTTGGGTTCAAAATATCACCTTCACAAGTGCTGGAAAAGAGATGGTAAGACAATTCTTGTGAAAAAGAGTTATGCATTTATGTGAATGAAAATGCAACATGTCAGTAGTGGCCACAAAAGCTATTGCAGATTCTAGGCTATATTAAGAGAGGTCCCAGATCCAATAAAAAAGCAATTGAGGGTAGTAGTAGTAATAGTGTATATAAGAAAAAAAAAAACAACAGTTTTAGAATAAGAAGTCTTGGGATTCAGATTCTTACTTAGATATTTGCTATCTGTATGGCTGGAACTAGTCACTTGCATTTCTCTATCTTAGTTTTTTTTTAATCAGTAAATGTGTATTCTGTGATTTCTTAAGATCTGTAATGTTTAGTTTTACATCTTCTAGTGTATTTCTCACAGAGACTTTGGAGAATGCAATTGTCTCTTTAAGAGTACAGAAACCAAATGTAGTGTTGAGAAAAGCAGTTTGTGCTGGCAATTTGGAGGTCAGCTGAGACAAAATATCTACCATAAAGTACTTCACCCTATGGAGTTAGGGAGATGTGGGTTTTATCTGTAACTAATGAGGACCTATGGGGAATCTTTTGACAACTACAGGGAGGAAGGAGATGATGTGAAATGCCTTCTTCATCAGAACACTCATAAACAATATATTATTATAAAGAAACTTTATAAAGAGAATTTGAAAAATATATGAAGAATTTGTTAGTAATTGGCAAATACAATGTATTTTGGAAAGGTTTCCTGTGATTTCTGAAGAGAGATAAAGATGAAAGATAAATAAAGAGAAAAGATGAATCTGGCTAATTTCCAAAGAGATTGAATTTGACTTTTATCTAGAGGAGAAATATGAATAGGGTATTTGAAACACTTTAATCAGTATCTGAAATGAATTGAATGGGGTGAGATTGTTTAGTCAAATGAAAAAGAATTTCCCCACTGTTTATATTGAGAGTTTTGAGATGTCTGGTTGTAAACTTTAGCATGATTAAAATTTGCAGATAATAATATATGCATTTTTATTATTGATTTCATTTGAGAATAAATTATATATTTAGCCATTTTAATATTGATTTAATTATAGAGGAAGAAGAATAATTACTGAATGAAAGGAACTTTCTCCAGTTTATTAAAATACTAATATTTGATGAACTAGAATGATAGCTCAAGATAATTAACAAAAAAGTGATTGCAAGTTTATTAATGAGATCTAAGTTATCCAAACATAATGATAGATAATTCAAGAGCAATGGTGTTAAATTCTGCAGGTTGCATATTGACTTATAAAACCACATATTAACTTTTATCTTCTATTATATTTTTATTTGTTTTGTTAAAAAATTGTGTTTTATTCTGGCTCTGGCCTAATTCCACAGTTATAACAGGTATTTGACAGTTCTGAAGCTCTTGAGAATAAAAATAAATCAGGAGAATGAGCTAAATTGTAGGCTGACATTGAGGTGTGATATGCTTTTTTTCATGTAAGAGCTAATTCCTCTTTGCTAATTGTTAAAATCCTATAATAAAATCACCATATCCTGGTCCACTTAAGATATATCTGAAATATGGTATTTAATTTTAGGCACCATGTTTTATAAAAGAAATAGACAAAGTGGAGTATGCCCAGAAGAGGGTGTTGGAGAAGTGAGAGAACTAAAGATTGTGCTGTAAGGAAATCAATTGAAGAAAATCATGATGTTTACTCTAGAGAAGAGAAGAAAAGGAAAAAACATACAGTTTTAAGATATTTGAAGAACCATTACTGAATCAAAATTATTCTACTTGGCCCCAGACAGCAGAAATGTGTAGGAACCACATGTAGATATTGTATACAGACAGACTGAGGCACAATATCTGACCAAGTCATTCCTCATTTCAAAAAAAATCTCAATCAGTTAGCAAGCATTTATTATGTGCCTACTACATACAAGATACTATGCTAGCCTCTGGGAATCCAAAGACAAAAAAGGGGAAGAGGGGAGATGATTCTTACCATCAAGGAACTTATTTTCCACTAGTAGGATACAACTTACATAGAAATAAATAAATGCAAAATATGGAGAAAATAAATGCTATTTAAAGAAGGAGCTCTGATTCAAAATGTACACACATTTCTTACATATATATAATTACATATATATATATGTGTGTGTGTGTGTGAGTACATATATATTTATACATATAAACATACACATACATCCATACACACACGTACATCCATATATATACATCATGGGAGGTGATCTGAGGTAAGCTTTGAAATGGGCTTGGGAAGCCCCCAAAAGGGTACTGCTGAGGTGTCAAGGTGCAGATTGCTCTAGAGCCATAATGAAGTAGAAATTGGGAGAGAAAACAATCCAGACATGTGAGAGACAGCCAAAAGCATGGAGATATGAAATGAAATGTGCATAACGAATAGGAGTTAGGTCAGTTTGGCAAAAACATAGTAATGTAATCATCCTGAAAAGATAGGCTGGGACTAGAACTCTACAGTTTTTAAATGCCAAACAGACAAATCTACATTCTTATCACAGAGGTAATAAAGAGCCATTGAAACTTCTTGGGAAGGAGAGTTAACAAAGTCAGTCTTGACCCTTTAGAAATATTAATTTGGCACCTGGACGGAGGATGTTGGAGAGAATAAATACAAGAAGGCCAATTAGGAGGCAATTTTAATTAATTAGACTATGGGTGAGATGGGTCTAAAAATGTCCTTATGATGTGGATGAAGAGAAGGGCCAGACTGATGGAGATGTTCTAGTCTCCCAGTTCACTGACATATTATAATAGACTTCTAATTTCACCGCTCAGCTAACTGATATAAAATATTAAATAATTTCAAGTAAATTTTAGTTCATAAACTCTACACATTAGGAAATTAATTCATTTCCTCTGCTAAAACCAATGAAGGCCAAAATAAACCTGCTGCTTTTTTTCAAGGCTGAGTATAATGTCAATGTTCAACTTTAACTGAAGAGGTCAATGTTTGACTTATTTGACTAGGTAGAAACAACTTTTAAAACTGGTCCAGTTTAACATGCTATTTTGTTAATGACTGGCACAAAATACTTTGCATCATCGTCATCATCATCATCATCATCATCATCATCATCATTACTCTTATTTTTATACCAATACATGTTAGCATAGTTCTGATATTCTTTGTATTTTCCATCCTGGGTTTATTTCATGCCTTGTGACATAAAAAGCCTAATTTAGGAAAGCCCCATCTTCATTTCTCTCATTTATCAGACTATATATAATATTAAAAACATAATTAAATAGTAATTGACCTGTTTTACAATGTGACATTAAAGAAATGAACTGCATTCCTACTTCTAAATTTAAATGTAAGGGAGTTGGTCATACACGGTAACTTCTATGATGTCATTTTTTATCAATGCTTTAGAAAAAAGTTGACAACATTTGGGACAATTCTTAGCAGTAAGAATTGTGTATGGAGGTCCTTTGTGTAAAAAAAAAAAGTCAAGATTTTGGTACCAGGTTGGTACCACATCTTTGTAACCTCAATTACCAGGGGGACTAAGGATGACAAGTGTTTTGAGTTTGTTGATTTTGAGCTGCAGAAGGCTATGCTAATTGGATGTTCACATTATATTTAGCATCATTATGATGAATCTTCATGATCAGGGACCTACCTAAGGAGGGATGAATTGGCTTAGATCAGAAATGAAGCAGGTTAAAGTTCTCCTGGTGATCATTAGTGGGATCAGGATCCTGAAAAGCCCCTGCACTTCTAACCTGGGGAGATATGAGGATATGGGAGGGGGGGGAAATCCTGATCTCCCAGAAGGAAGACTAAACTAGAAGTCAGAGAAACTAGCTTCCATTAGAAGCTCTGCCCCTAAGTCACATGTGGTTCAGTTGTTTCAATCATGACCCCATTTGGGATTTCCTTGGCAAAGACACTGGAGAGATTTATCATTTCCTTCTCCGTCTAATTTATATAGACTTGGGCAAAACATTTAACCTCTGGCTGTCTTGGTTTTCCCATCTGTATAAAGGGAACAGTGATGACTACACAAGATTGTTACGGGAATAAGGGAAGACAACAACTATTTGTGCTCTTTGGAAAGGAGCAAAGAACTAGACAGATATGAGCACTAGGGTTTTCATCACATAGGATGAGCTCAAAATCTCATGGTGCAATGATCATGCCCAGTTACTCACATTTCAGTGGACAGAACCCAAACAGTCTGGTCACTTCATAATCCGTTGTAGTCCCACACCAGAGCCAGCCATCAGATCTCCCAGCAGTAGTACAGTCGGCATACCACTTGCCTCCAAACTTAAAAGGAAACACACATGGCGCTCCATTGGAATTCCCTAGTAATGTGTACATTTCTGAGGAAACAGAATAAGAAGGACAGAAATATAAATACAGTCCTGATGCTGAGAATGTGAGCACTTTAAAACATCCATGGAACAAACACATACACTTTTCTGATTCTCATGAGGAAAGCTCTAAGAAAACTTGTTCACAATTCTGATGAACCTCCCTTTCCTCTTCCAACCCCTCCAAAATGTGTATCCTTTCTCTTGTGACTTTTGCTAAGATTAATAACACAGGACTAAAAGGCATCTCAAGGAACAATCCTTTTTTACAAACCCCTTATCTACTCTAAAAAAAATTATGTAAATAGACATGCATGTGTGTGAGCATATTTTATATATAGATATAGAATATACTTGTGTATAATACCAATAAAATAAAACTTATAATTTATATAAGTTATATATAACATGTTATATATATATAACATAACTGAAGAGTTGTATAATTTTTTTTCATCAAGCAGAGTTTTAAATGTATTATTTTTCTGTTCAGCTCTCCCTATTTCTTTCAGTTACCATGAAAGAACACAAATTGCATTCCCCCAGAGATAAGCTCCTTAAGGTCAAGGAAAGTTCTCATTTTTCTCATGGCACAACCAGGGCTTAATACTAATTTTACTTGGTGATCTCCTCAGCTCCTATGAATTCAACTAGTACTTTTATGCTAATGATTCTCAAGTTTATTTATCCAGTCCTAACCTCTCTGTAGACCACCAGATTCACAACTCCAATTGTCTTGTGGAAATCTCTAACTGGATTATGCTGAAGACATCTTAAATTCAACATGTCCAAATCAGAATTCATTATTTTTCCCTCCCACAATGGATAAACATTCTATGTTAAAATGGATAATGGGATAAAGAAGCAAAGGCAAAGATCCTGATCTCCTAACTTTCCTGCAAGAATTTAATACATCTGCCTAGAAAACACAAATGGTAGAAAATTAACTTTTCCATGTTTATTATTTCAGGCCCTGCCTTTTTCATCCAGCCCCTCAACAAAGCAACTCTGGCAAAAGTGCACACAAAGCTAATCTACTTGGTTGATAGAATAAGAACACATTCCTCCCATTCATTTTCTCATCTTATTTCTCACTATTTTTCTTTATTCCCTCTATGTGCTAGTCAAACTGGACTGTCCAGTAATTTTTAAATGTACCTGAATGAACCACTTTCCTATCACAATTCCTTTGTTTTTTCCTCTGGTTATAATGAAGCACCTACATGGTAAAGAGGAATAAAGGAGAATAACTCAATTAACTTGGAATCAAGAAGATCTGAATTTGAAGCTTACTTTGGATTAAGTACTTAATAGTTTGGTGATCCTGGATTAGTCATTCTATCAGTCTCAGTTCCCTCATGTATCTCACAGGATTATTATTATGAGGGTCAAATGAGATAACTCATGTCCAGTGCTTTGCAAACCTTAAAGTTTTATATAAATGTTAGTTATCATTATCATACTGGTAGAAGCAACAGCAGTAGTGGAAAGTAGTAGAAGTAGCAGCAGCAGCAATAGTAGAAAATAGTAGTAGTAGTAGTAGTAGTAGTAGTAGTAGTAGTAGTAGTAGTAGTAGTAGTAG
>JAJPUD010000062.1:331342-352898 GCA_023553655.1 Myrmecobius fasciatus
AGTAGTAGTAGTAGTAGTAGTAGTAGTAGTAGTAGTAGTAGTAGTAGCTGCTACTGCTGCCAAGACTGTTTAAGAAGCCAAGAAAATCTGGATTTAAGTGTTACCTGTGCTATATACTATCCATGTGACCCTAAGCAAGTCACTCAGGAATCTAGGCAATTCTCTAAGTCTAAAGATACTAATTTGCATTGATATGGAGAACTTTCTTATTTGAGAGTTATCTATATTAACGAAATAACCTCACTAATTAATTTACTCTATCTCCCACTATCAAAAACCCTGTTTCCTTCAGAAACTTCATATGAAAACTTCCTTTATCTTCCTAACCAATAAAAAAAATTATCTCCCTGTATCTCTCTCCCTCCACTTATATCTCTTTTCCCCATCTCCCTCTCTCCTGAATTCCTATAACATTTAAGTTTAACCTTCCTTGTGTTAGTTAAGTTCCCTCATCTCCTCCACTAGATTGCAGTTTCCTTTTGTGCAAGAACCAAATCTTATTTTTGCTTCCATCACCAAAAAAGTCGAAACCAATCAAATGAAATCTAACAAAGATACCAAGACAATGCTGTAAATGGAAGTCAGTTGAAAACTTCCCAAAACTTGTTAAGATAAAATAATTTTATCAACAACTTATGTTCTCAAAAACAGAACAAGTTTTCTTTAAAAAAAAACAGTGAGGGGAATTCCAAAATAAGTAATTGAGACTTTCAATTCAGTTATCAAGGACTCCCACTAATTCCATAATTGTTTGGATGAGGAAGTATAGTTTCTCAAATCTCAATTATGACTAATGTCCAAAATACTCATCTTTCCTTTAGTGTAATTAGTACTATCCCCTCGTTAATGTTACTTTGTATGGTAGTAATGACCAATTGAGCCTGTAGAAACCTTAATAATTCTTTCTATAATTTTTAATCCAGATCCGTGATTTATTTATATAAGGAATTCCCAACGTGCAAATTCACTCTACCTGAGAAAATGAAAAACTGTTTACCAACTAATGCATTTTAAAAATTACCGGGAGAGCTTTGATAGATTAAATCATTTTCCCAAATCCCACACTCAAAATGTATGAAAGAAAGAAGACAAATCCAAGTCTTCCTGACTGAGTGTGGATCATGATGCCATTATAATGTATTTAAAAAGAAAGACCACATCCTCCAAGCCAGTCAAAAGCTTTTTTATTTCAATTAGTAATGAGAAACTAATTTTTGATTGAGCAAATTTTTAAAAATCATAGGTTCATACTATAGTACAGTTCTAGAACTGGAGGGGATGTCATAGACCTTCTAATAGAACCTTTATCTTATAGATGGGGGAACTGATGGCGGCTAAATGATCTGCCTAATATTCTTAAGTAGTGAACTGCAGCTCCAAATTTGTGACTCCAGGAACAGCATTTTATTCCATTCTACAACACTGCCTCCATAAGTAAATACACAGGTTAAAATATGCAAATTAAAATAAATTACCTTCATAGCCTCGAGAACACAAGTCATCACTGGTTCCATGAATCTTCCATCTGCTCCATAGACCCGATCCTTTGTAAAGCATAATATTCTTTTCTTGTTTGTTTCCATAATTAAAATATAAATCTTCTCCAAAGATTCCAAAAAGGGTGTCATTTTTGCATTCCCATTTCTGTAAATCACTTTTTGAATCACAGGAGAAAAGAGTTACCTGAACCCAGTCGGTCTTGGAGGACACTCCCAAACATAATTTAAGGGCAATGCTCATCAACTGAGTATCGGACACCCATCGAAATTTTTGTGACTCACTCTCTGGATTGCATGGGGCCGTATGAACAGCGCTAGCACTTATTGCAGTAACACAGCGTTTGTGATCTTCATTGTAGATTAAAAATTGTTTGGTGTCTGTAAAACAAAACAATCAACACTTGCACTTAGTTTGAGAAAGTTGAAAAGGAAAATATGTCAAAGCAGAGATTTTAAATACTTTGTAGAAGAAGCAATCTGTATAGATTTTCTGGAAGTTTTATCATCACTAAGGAAGAAGAAAGGAAGGAAGATACTGATGAGTTGAAAATGAATCATAGAAAATGTCATGGAATATTATTGTTCTGTGAGAAACGACCATCAAGATGATTTCAGAGAGGCCTGGAGAGACTTGCATGAATTGATGCTGAGTGAAATGAGCAGAACCAGGAGATCATTATACACGGCAACAAGAAGACTATATGATGATCAATTCTGATGGACATGGCTCTCTTCAACAATGAGATGTTTCAAACCAGTTCCAATTGTTCAGTCGTGAAGAAAGCCATATACCCCAGAGAGAGGGATATGAGATGTGGACCACAACATAATATTTTCATGATCTCTGTTGATGTTTGCTTGCATTGTGTTTCCCTTCTCAGATTTTTTTTCTTGTAGATCCGACTTTTCTTGCACAGCAAGATAACTGTAAAAATATGTATACATATATTTGATTTGTCAAGTATTTTAACATAATTAACATGTAGTAGATTTCCTGCCATCTGGGGGAGGGGGAAGCTGGGGGGAAAATTTTGTAACAGAAAGGTATGCAAGGATCAATGTTGAAAAATTACCCATACATATGTTTTGGAAATTAAAAAAAATTAATAAAAAAATTTAAAAATAAAAAAAAAATTTAAAAAGAGAATGAATCATAGAGCAGAATAGAAAAAACAATTTGCTAACCTCCCATCAGCTACAACCCTAGAAGGAAAGTGCTATTATTATAATATCCATTTTGCAGATGAAGCAACTGAAACAATCAGTGATTTGCCCCAATTCACATAGCTATGAAGTGACTGAGAAAGATTTGAACTCGGGTCCAGCACTCTATCCATTATACCATCTGGCTGTGTAATCTTATATACAAAATTCTCCCCAAGCTGGGCAAGTTCTCAGAAGAAAATACTGCTCAAAGCTGAGTGATCACAAATAGTTATCAGACACTTCTCTTTAAGAATTAGTCAAGTCCTCCTAGATGGCCAAAGTTCTTACAATATTTGCTGCTGGGACAGCAGAGTATTTCTGAAACCCTTAGGAATCGAATTGCTAGTGTTTGAACTAAATCACTGGGAAATAAAGGATTCTGAAAGAGCCAGTCAGACCTATTGGGTTGTATTCTTTTAATGTCATTAAGACACAATAAGAAGCAGTATAGTATATGAAGTTAGATGTCACAGTGGATAGAATGTTGCACCCGAGTTTAAAAAAACCTGAATTCAAATCCTGACTCAGTCTCTTACCAACTGCATAACTCCAGGTAAATCATTTTATTTCTGTCTGAATCTCCTCATTTGTAAGATGGATGCAATAATAACAAAATCTACTTCCCAGAGTTTTATTTGGAAAAGTGCTTTGCAAACCTTAATGTGAGATGTAAACGTTAAGTACTATCACTATCATCATTAATGGGAAAAACACTAGACTTGATGTCAGGAAATCTGGGATTCTTGTAGCTGTATGACTTTGGAAATATCAGTTATCTTCTCCGAGCCTTGATTTCCTCATCTGCAAATTTGAAATTGTTTTCCCTATAATACTTAGCCCACAGAGTTGTTGTGTAGCTCAAATGAAATAATAGATGTAATAAAATGCTTTGCCACTGAGTAAAAGACCTTGCATATATTAGTTACTTAGATGCTAGGTGAATAGTAAATTATTGCTTTTTTTAAAATCAAAGTTCAAGAGAATTGTAAGGAAGCTCTTTTTTTCATCTTTTATCAAAAAGAATGTAAAGTATTTCTGTGATTGAAGATATTTATCAAATTGTGGCCTTTTCTTCATTCAGAGGCCTTTGAAAAAAGCCTAACCCTGGAAAAACTGTGGGTTGAAAATATTTCATTTTGGTTCATGTGATCCCAAATCTTAATTTGTTTTTTTTTTAAGACTCCTGATTTTTTAAGACTTCACACATTGTTTTGACACTTAACAGGGACTATATTTTTGTCTTTTTTTGTATTCCCCAGTTCTTAGCATAGTGTCTGATACATAATCAATTCTTGTGGACTGGCAGAATTTAATTTTAAATTTCTCCCCCTTTCTGCTTTTCCTCTCTCCCAGACTCAAATCTCAGTCAGGTAATGATTTCAACCCTTACTCTCACATCCCCATAAAATGCTGGAATGACAACTCTCCCCACTAAAGTTCTCTGTGACTTAGGAGAAGATCTTTAAAAGATGGAGCTAGGGTGCCATAATTCATCATCCAGAAGTCTGTCAGGACACGAATCATCTCCAACCTAGCTAAGCTAATCATATTAAGATAGACAATTCCCAACTGAGCAGGAAAAAAGCCACAGCTACTGTTTTGGGTCACAATCCTATCTATGGGGCAGTAAAGTAAGGCTTCAGTAGAGATAATTAATCAATCAATTCACAGCAGACAGGTAGGACCATAGGGTATTGAGCCCTGAGTTGGGAGTCATGAAAATTTAAGTTCAAGACACTAACTGGGAGACCTTCAGCAAGCCATTATCTGGCTCAGTTTCCTCCTTTGTAAAATGGGGGTGACAATAGCACCTACTACCCCGGATTGTGAGGATAAAGTTTACATATTTGTAAAGAATTAGTAAATAATATAATTATTTATGTATATATGCTATACATATATACAATAGAGTAATTGGGAATTATTAATATGGTCAAAAATTTATTCAAACATCTCCTATGTGTCATATACTGTGCTAAATGCTGAAGATCTAAAGACAAAAAAGTCTCTACTCTCTAAGAGCTTATATTCTATTAGGGAGGCAAAAGAATACAATAAGTACCACAACCACTGCCCCCAGCACCACCCCTACCAAGAAAGAAAGATGAACAGGAAGAGGAGGAGGAAAAAGAAGAGGAGAAGGAAGAGAAGAAGGAGAAGGAAAAGGAAAAGAAGTAGAAGGAAAAGGAGAAAAAAAAGAAAGAGGAGAAATCAATTGTATTATATAATCATTATATAATTGCTATTATTATCTTAATACTATTTATTCACTGAATTAATAATTAATATAGTCATTTATATTATGTTAATAATATGTAATAATGTATTATATGGTGTTTATTATATCAAATATTGATGATTTAATAATTATTATTATGGGTAGTGATGGTGATAACAGTAGTAACAGCTATGGTGGTAGAAGTAGTAGTGGTGGTGGTGGTAGTATTAGTAGTACCACTTTCAGCACTAATAATAATAATAATAACTCACACGCCTAGGTGTCCTCCATCTTTAGGATGCACTCCTTTCATACTTGGTCAAGTTTTCCAAATGTAAAGAGAAAGTATCAGAAACAAGGAAATATAATAGTGTAACCTATTTGGATTGAATTTGTACCTTGTAAAGGGTGAGGTCCTTTCAGATATTACATACTATCTCCACCCTGTATGATAGATGCTATATCCATTTTACAAATGAGGAAACGAAATTTGTGAAGTAAATTTGAACTCTGATCTTCCTAACTCCAAGTCTAATGTTCTATGCACTACCTGCTGCCTTTGTAGACAAACAATGAAAATCAATACAAAACAAATCCAAAGTAATTTGGGATGGAGAGCACTAGCAGCTGTGGGAATCAGGATAAGTGCTTAGAAACATAAATGGCATTTTAAATACTGCCTTGAGGTTTACAAAGTTCTTCAAAAATATCATCTCCTTTTATCATCACAACTACTCTAGAAGGTAGGTGATATTATTAGTTCCACTTTACAAACAGGGAAATTGAGGTAAGATTTAAGTAACTCCAAATGACCTTGGACAATTGAATAAATAAAAGAAGATAAAAGTGAATACTTGTAGGCTAAACTCATTTATGGAAGAAATGATTACATAGAAATAGGTATTCCTTATTTAGCAGAATAGAAAACTTGTAGCTAAATTAGCTACACAATAAATTCTGCTGTGAAATTCTATTTTCTCCCTTCTTTCTTCCAAAACTAGAAATTCTATTTACCAGGGGAAAAAAAGTATTGATCCTTTGATATATGAAAATCACATTAGGAAGGGCAAACCCTTTTAAAGGAAAAATTATGAGAAATTCAGCTTACTGGCTTAATCCAGCTAGACACATCTGCTTTACATATTCTGAAACTAGCTCTGGCCTTAGAAAATGCATAAAGAGTTTTGGCCATGGAAGAAAATAGTTTTCCATTTCAAATTCCATCTTGCTTCTAATGATGCCCTATGCTCTTTCGTAAACTTCTTGCCCAACTTGTTAGTGAGGATCCCTGACCCTCAATTTATACTGTTATTCCTACTTACCATTTTTGCTGGATTCTGGACCTTTTGCCAGTTTAAACCCACAGTCACTTCCTGCCCCTCCCTGGCTTTTCCGAATTCATTTCTGGACTTCCTTGCCTTCTCTTGCACCTTACCTGACTCAGCCCCTAAAGCCAGTTCAACAGGCAAATGGGTGGAAAGAGACAGGAAGGATTAGCTAGTGCTTAAAATGGGAGGAGGGAGCTCCTCAGGAAGGACATAAAGAGAGGGGAAAAAGAGGAAGTTAGGGATACTGTGTGTACTTCACAATTTTGATTAGAGTCAGCCCGGAGAATAGGATGAGCTTGCTCAACTCATGCTTGTTTACCTAAGAAACAGAGATTTGGGGGAGCCTGGACCAAAAGCTATGAATTCTTATTTATTCACACCTGAACTACTCATCATGTAGTAAAACTAGACCATGTGTAAAGGGAGTGGACAGAAGGCCTTTATAATAGCAGTAAAAATACAAGGCAATCAAGGCTCAAATGGATAAAGTATATAAAGTCCTTTTCACTTCTTAAAGTGCTACTGCTATTAAGGAAAGAAAAGGAATTGTCCACTGTGACCAGAAGGAGATCATGCCATTTTTATTGTTTCTTGAAAAAATTATTCACCGTGTTTGGGTTGAATGCAAGCTGGGTGAGGAGGTTTGGGGACATGTCTCTCTGTGTCCCTGTTCATTAGGGGAGATGGAAAGCTCTTATGTAGGATGGAGGAAATGATTTCAGAAAAAAAGGAAATAAAAGTTTCTTCGAAAAGGGAATTAAAATCTGTTTTAAGAGGTTGGCAAACAGAAGAGTTTAATCAATAGGAGAGATGGGACAAAGAAGAAACGCAGAACCATTTGTGTTATTCAGCAGGTATAAGGTTTTTTCTTTCAAGGATGACATATGAGCATTTTTTCTAGATCTGATGTTCCAAAGTTGTAAAATTCAAATGAGATAAATGAAATCTTTATTTTTTGCAAACCATAAGGTGTAAAAGCAAGAAAAAGAATTCTCCCCAAAGTCCAGTAGGGATTGTAGTGATAGATGCTGATGACAAAAATACAGAGTGAAATAACGCTACTCTCCAGATGTTTATAGGTGGCGCAGTGGATAGAGCACCAACCCTGAAGTCAGGAGGACCTGAGTTCAAATTTGACCTCAGGTACTTAATACTTCCTAGCTATGTGACCCTGGGCAAGTCACTTAACCCCAATTGCCTCAGCAAAAAGCAAAAAAAAAAAAAAAAGATAAAATCAGTCCCTTGTTTAAAAACATAAGACAGCAACCTTGCTGCTTGCTGTGTTTGTAGATAGCACCAAGTCTGGAAAGATGACTGCATTACAGTATAATATAATCAAGAAAATTAATATAAAGTTTGGGACTTCAGCTTTAAAAACCAATTGTACAAATAACAATAAGAGCTGACATTTTAAAGCACTATAATAATAACTAATAATAACAACAACAACAATAAAATAACCAGCATTCATATAGCACTTTAAGGATTACAAAGTGCTTTGCAAATCTCTCATTTCATCATAATAATCCTAAATGCTATTATTAACCCCATTTTAGAACTGAGGAAATTGAGGCAGAGATTAAGTGACTTGCCTCTGATCACACAGCTAGTAATTATTGGAGGCAGAATCTGAACTTAGGTCTTCCAATTCCAAGTCTAGCTCTCTTAGCCACAGTGACTCTAGCAGTAAAGGTTTTCAAAGCACTTTACATATATTACTTTATTTGTACTCACCATAACCCAAAAAAAGGATTAAAGCTATTTATATTCCCATTTTACACATAAAGGAAACTGAGGTTCAGAGAGACAAAGTGATTTGTCCAGAGTTGCTCAGCTAGTCAGTCTCAGGCCAGGTTTGAATTAGATGATATATCATGCTGCCTCTTGATTAGGGAAAAGGAAAAGCATAGAAAAGAGCTGCTAGTGTTTTAAAAACGTAAACCATTATTATTGAACTTTAATTCTTAATCCAGGATGAACCAAAAGTCTTTCTTGGTTTTAGGCTTAAGACTGAAGCAAGACTTTGGGGATATCATAGAACAGAAGTGGTTTAGGACAGAGAGAGCGGGGAAGGAAGGGAGAGAGAGAGAGAGAAAGAGAGACAGAGACAGAGAGACAGAGAGAGAGAGAGAAGGAGGCAGAGAGAGAGAGAGAGAGAGAGAGAGAAGTAGGCAGAGAGAGAAAGAGAGAGAGGAGGGAGAGAGAGAAAGAGAGAAAGAGAGAGAAGGAGGAAGAGAGGGAAAGAGAGAGAGAGAGGGAGGGAGAGAGGTTGGGGAGAGAGGGAGCGGGAGGAGAGAGACAGAGAGAGAAAGAGAGACAGAGAGACTTCAGAACTAGAAAGAACTGGGTTCAAATTCCATTGCTGACACATACTGACTGTATGACCTTAAAGTAGTTAATCTCTCAGCTTTATCTAGGTAGAGAAGGTGCAGACCTAAATGGGCAGAGGAAGGTTCCTTATTTCAGACTTCTTATATCAATGAAATCACAGATCTAGGATTAATCTGCACAGTTACTCCTACCACATCAGTACTCCACAGCTACACAGACCACATCAATATTTGACTAGATGTTAAGATTTTTAATAGGTAACTATTTATTCAAAGATGTAAAGAATAGTAATCAATTCAATAAACATTTATTAAGTGTCTATTATGTGCCAGGCAGGAGGGACCTTAAATATACTATGATATACCTGCCTGACCTTCTTCATGGAAACTAAAACCCAAAAGACTAATTTAAGATCACACAGATATTAGTATAATTTAATTTAATCATAACAGATATAGCACTTTACAAACATTTTCTAATTTAAAACATATAGAATAATAATAGGTTGCAGAGAGTCTGCATTGGTGGAAAAGATTGCCCAACAGGAGCAGTCTGTTTCCTAACAAAAGGAGGGTCTGAAAAATGATTACTTTGAATGCAAGTATGGTTCTACACTCATCTCATCTATATTTATATCATTCATTCACCTTGGACTTCTAACAGGATAAATCTCATATTTATGGAAGACGTGATTTGTAATCCTTTATCAGACTGTTAAATTCCTGGACGTGCAAAGAAATGTGCAGTTATCACAAATGGTGAGAAATTCACATACTTCTACCATCAATCAAAGCAGCTCTACTTTTGTAAATTTCAATAAGTAATGCTGACAATTTAACATTCTCCTTTTTCTGAAAAAAATGGATTTAAAAATCTTAGAAATAAAAAATAGACAATATTATAACTATTAATGAACATGGGGCTTAATCTAATTATTATTTGAAAATAATAGTCCATATTTGTGTAAGGATCACAGATTCCATAGGTACGGAGGTAGATGGATGGGTGGGTGGATGAATAGATAAATAAACAAATGAATAGATAGAGTAGTTGAGAGGATAGAGATGTGGAGATCCCAGCAAAGTTCTTTCTGAATATATTACTATTACATAGATAGATAGATAGACAAATAGCCAGATTTATGCAGATAGATAGATAGATAGATAGATAGATAGATAGATAGATAAGGGCAGCATAAGGGCAGTTAGTTGGGGCAGTGGATAGAGCACCAACCCTGAAGTTGGGAGGACCTGAGTTCAAATCTGCCTCAGACACTTAACACTTTCTAGCTGTGTGACCCTGGACAAGTCACTTAATCCCAATTGCCTCAGCAAAAAAAAAAAAAAGACAGAGAGATAGATAGATAGATAGATAGATAGATAGATAGATAGATAGATAGATAGAGTAGTTGAGAGGATGGAGATGTGGAAATCCCAGAAAATTTCTCTCTGATTATATTGCTATTAGATAGATAGATAGATAGATAGATAGATAGATAGATAGATAGATACAGATGGATAATACATATAAATATATAGCTACATAGATAGGCAGATAGATGGATAGATAGACTGATGGACAAATAATCAGGACAGATGGATGAATAGCTAGGTAGGTAGATAGGTAGATAGGTAGGTAGGTAGGTAGGTAGATAGGTAGATGGATGGTTGGATAGATAGATTAGATAGAGATATTTAAATAGATAGAAAAAAAGAAATAATCAATAGAAGATAGACAGTAAAGACAGATAGATGAATAGATAGATATGTAGGTAGATAGATGGATGGATAGATAGACAGACAGACACGTGGAGAAGTATGCATTTTCCCTTCTTAGACCTCAGTTTTCTCATCTGTTAAATGAACAAGTTGGACAAATCTCCTTCTAAAGACACTCCTAGCTCTAAATCTACGATCTATTGTTAACGTACAGTGATTCTATGAATACCAGAAAATTCTGCTCTCTACATTCTATATGTATTTGTCATTAAGAGTTCAAGACTTCCTATGCCTACTAACACAAGAAGAGGGGCAATTTTCAAACCTCATCTGTGGGATAGAGATCTATATGCAGGATCTAGTGGGACTTCTCTAAGAGTTCAGATCCTGCTGGGACATGTCAATACTCTTTGTAGAATATGACAATGTTATGAAATGCAACAGCCAGTCATCCTCTGCTTTTTAATCATGAGTCCTTTCCTGCAATCTACTATGTGCAGAATGCTCTGCCACTTAAGGAGAAAAAACAAAATTAGAGGAAGTTTCAAAAAAAGATGACTCATTTGTGGCACCTAATTAGAAAGACACAAAAGTACTAGAATGGAGCAACAGGCTAAATAGGGGCCAGAGGCCCTTGCAAAAGTCAACTGTTCAAGAAAGGGAGTGTTGTGAAAAGGAATGCTTTATAACAGAATTTTGGGAGGAATTTGTGAGCTATGGAAAGCTTTATAAGCATGAAGATGAATGAAGAGAAAACTATAATGTGAAAGTACTGTTAATTTCATTTTGCAGTTAAGAAACAGCAGAATGGGAGCACTGAAGGTAGGATTCAAACCAACAAATTCCAAGTCCAATGTTGCTTTCATTATACCACACATTACACAGTGTCCCCATTATACCAAAGTATAAAATCTATGAGGTAAAATGAGGGAGAGATCAGTCCCTCTGGGATGTAAAGGAGTAGTAAGAGGTTCTTGGAAACATAGATAAGGATCAGATTTTAAAGAGTTTTGACAAGGCAGGTAGTTTGATTTTTACTAAGTAATGGGGAGCCATGGAATGTTTATGAGGTACAGATGTGTCATTTACTCTCTCTCTGTATGTGTGTGTCTCTTTCGCTCTCTCTCTCATTCTCTCTCTTTCTTTCATTCTCACTCTCTCTCTTGCTCTATGTATATATAATATATATGTATATATAGTAATGTATTATATATATATTACTTCAATACTTCTATTTCTGTACATACTCCACATAAATTCAAACTTTGAGTTATCTATCAGAGACAGAAATAATGCAGCAAATACAAGAAACATGTTCTAAAACAGAGTTGTCTAGAGCCTCATAGAGGCCTACAAGTTCCTTTCAAAAAGTCCATGACAGCAAAACTATTTTCATCATAATACTAAAATATTTTAATTAATATAGTACTGTAAATATTTCTATACATAACGCACATAAATAAGTTTGGAGAAGGATAGTTCTCAATGATTTTAAGTATAAAGGGGTCCAGAGGAAAAATGTTTGAGACTCATTGTCTCAGAATATTGAAAAGGGAGAGACTACAGACTATAAGTATAATTAACTAGTAGCTAAAATAAACTTAAAGCAAAAAAAAAAGAAAAAGAAAAGGTATCTGGAAGTCTTGGAGCAAAGGAAATGATTAAGGTTAGAAAAAAGCAAATCAGACAGGGAAGACAGAAAAGACCTGAAAATGCAGAGTCTAGATGAAGTAATTAACATGTTTTCCTAATTTGTAGTAGTAGTAGTAGTAGTAGTAGTAGTAGTAGTAGTGTAGTTAGTAGTAGTAGTAGTAGTAGTAGTAATAGTAGTGAGTAGTAAGTAGTAGTAGTAGTAATATTGTTAGTGGTGTTAAGAGTGTAGTAGTAATAGTAATAATAGAAGTAGTACTGGTAGTGGTAGAGTGGTGGTAGTTGTAGTGTAGTAGTGGTATTAGTATAGTAATAATAGTAGACATAGTATTGTCAGTTCTAGTAGTAGTAATAATAGTATAGTAGTGGTAGTAGTTATAGTAGTAGTAGTAGTAGTAGTAACAGAAGAAGCAGCAGTATCGGTAGTGGTAGCAGTGGAGTAGGAGTGGTGGTAGTAGTGATGGAGATGATAGCAATAAAAGCATTTATAAAAGCAGTTTGAGATTTGCAAAGCATTTTATAAATATCTCACGTGATCTTCACAATAACTCTGGGAGACAGGTGCTATTATTATCCTCATTTTACAGATGAAACTGAGGCAGGCAGAAGTAACTTGGCTACAATCACATAGCTAGCAAGTTTCTTAGATATGATTTGATTATAGGTCTTTCTCCTGGACCAGCACTTTATTCCCTGTGCCCTTATCACAAATTAATACTGTTTTTTAAGTGATGTGAAAGCAGTTCCTCTTTCAAAGGAAGGCAGACCTGGTGATTTGTCCTCTTGAAAACTAGGACAATGGAATTTTGAGATGAAAGGAACCTTAAAGAGGATCTCATTTAATCGATCAGAGAAGCTCAACCCAAGGAGGTTAAGTGACTTATCAAGATCACTAAGTATGATCACAGGATCAGAGATTTGGGGCTTGAAGGCACTTTATGGCCTTTGAAGGGAAACTTCTTCCCTTTGCAGATGAAGAATTGAAATCCAGGAACAATATCAAATAAAGCCTCATGGACATTTATCTTTTTAGGTATTTAATATTGGAACAGACAACTCAGATAATTAAAGGCCAGAATATGCTCAGGGAGTTTGCAGATAGCATGCCAAAGGGGTTGTGATTGCTAATGAAGAGAAAACCCATCCCATATTTTGGTCAGAAAAGAAAGTCAGCCTTCCCTTTTTCTTCCTTGAGAGCAGCTGCTATTTCAAGGGCCACATCTGTGCAAATTTTGGAAAATAAGGAAGTCAGGACAATTCAATCACGGAACTCTCAGAAAAGCTCTTGCTGTCCTTCCCAAAATCAACTCCATGCAATTGTCTTCAGGAAAGAACAAGGTGGCTGTTACTTTTCTACTGATTTGTAATATTGAATCTCTAGCCTTTTATTCATAAGTTGTTCCTACCAAACACAACCCTCTCATGAAATTTTAGTTCATTTCCTCTATGTCCTTCTGGGAAAGAAAAACAGTTGGTCAGCATTCTTCTTGTAAGAGCTATTTAACTTGCTTTTAGAAGGTTATTGAGTTGGTCTTTAATATCCTTTTTTAGAAAAAGTACCCAATCCCAATATGGCTGAAGAACACTGAATCTGGAACCTCCCCATTCCATTCTATCCTTCACTCAGTGTTCATCCTCCAAGACAGGTCTGACCATCCCTCTCACAACCCCTTTTCCTTAATAAGCTCCCTTGATTGCTTATTTCCTCCAGGATCAAATAGGAAAACGCTATTTGGTTTTGAAAATCCTCCACCTGCTCTTTTCTGTGCTCTTACAGCTTTATCCCTTCTCCATACTATAATCTAACAACAAACACTATGTTTGTTTTTCCTCTCCAACTATACTTCATCTTCCTTTCCGTTGCACTGATTGTAGCTCATACCTGCTATGTATTCTCTCTTTTCCTCTACCTCCTCAAGATAGCTCAAAACCCACTTCCTTAGAGACCTCTCACCATCCTCCCGTGCTAGAACCTTTCAATTCATATCCCTTGCATATTGTATCTAGCTTGCATGTACCTAATTGTTTACCTGCTGTCTCCCATCTTGGAGTTTAAGCTGAGGGCAGGGACTGGCTTGGGGTTGGAGTTTTTGTTTAACGTTTTTTTTAATATATGCTTGCCCTGAGTCACAGGGCTAATAAGTGTCCAAGACTGAATTTGAACTCAGGAAGATGAGTGTTCCTAACTCCAGACATGTCACTCTAACCATGGTACCACCAAGCTGTCCCTGCCTGCCATATAGTAAGCACTTGATTAAAGCTAGTGAATTGATAGGATTATTGAAGGATTGAGGCACTATTTTGAATCCTTTCTCTATTACTTTCAACGTGGCTTTGGGCAAGTAGCTTTTTTTCCTCTGGGTCCATTTCCTCATCAGGAAGGAGGGTACTGATCTAGAAGTCAGGAAGAGCTGGGTCCAAATCTTACTACTGGCATTTAGTAGCTATGTGACTAAGTTTAATAAATCACTGAACCTCTCTACTTCAGTTTCCTTTTCTATACAGTGGGAACAATAATGCTTCCCTCCCTGTTTTGTGAAGAGACATCAAAGAGACTGTAAGATGCCATGTAAATGTTAAAGCATTATGGAAGTGTCGTCAATTATTACTGGGATCACTACTTTTTTATTAAGGGGATGGGGCTAGATGACTCTGACTCCTATTCTCCCTTTACTTTTAATTTTGGCCCAGAATCCCTACTTTTCCCATCAACTCTTCCTGACTCAGTGCCCAATTCACCCCATCACCTGAAGCTTCCTCTTAGCCAAGGACCACTGATAAGTTCATGCCCTCCATCTGCCAGGCTGATTTGGGAAGCTTTACTTCAGATGCATCACCCATGGGGAACAGAACATAGATTCTGCTTTCTCCTTCCACCACCCATCCTTCTTCTCTCCCATTCAGTTCTCAGCTCCACCAAGAAAAGCAAACTCATTGAACCCCCTGGAGATCTGTTTCCCTATCCCCTCCCCACTTTCTTATGACCAGTCTTTTACCCAGCCAAACTCAAGCCCTTTCCTAGAAAATCCCTCCCAGGAACAACAGCAAATAAAGCCCCATAGATAGTTATCTTGTTCTAATCAAAAGAGGCAGTCAGATGATGGGAGAGAGAGAGAGAGAGATGTGTGAGCTTTATGATCTTCAGTAAGTCACAATCTCTTTGGGTTTCAGTTTCCCCATATGTAAAATATGGAAAACAGAGAATGTGGAATCTAGGCTCTGCTACTCAACATTAATGTAACCCTTGGAGACTTAATTCACTTCTCTGTGTATCAGTTTCCTTATCCATTACTTATCCTTGTCTTCCTTATTTTGAAATCTTATAATTATAATAAGAACTAAAAATAATAACCTGCATATAGCCCCATAAAATTTATAAACAATATCCTTACAACAATGTTTTAAAACAGTATGAATGTCTGGGCTTAGAAATGTAAGAGGTCTTAAAATTCAGCTAGCTCACCCATCACATTTTATAAATAAGGAAACTGAAGTTAAATGATTTGCTTTGGGAGCCCCAGCCAATGTCAGAGTCTAGAACAGAATCCAGTTCTTTTCTACCAATGGGAGTTTTCCCACTACACCTGGCTGCCAGTCAGCAATGAACTCTCTGCGACTGTAACAATGTGGAAGTCTATGAACTCATCCCTCCAACATGTTCAAAGAACAGATATCCTTGGGACACGCTCATTCCAGTGACCCCCTTCCCTTACCCAGGCCATGTAAGACTTACCTAGTAGCTGAGAAGCACCAGAAGTGAGAGAGAGGAAGACCAAGCACAGGGAGACCTTCATGGTCAATAGCTCATTCTTTTCTTCTGAGAAAGGGGGGAAAAGAAAGAAAAAAAGATGCCTAAAGTCTGAGACCAAAGTCACCTTAATAGGATAAATGGTGACAACCACTTCCCCCACCTCCTTCCCTTCTCAGAACAGCCTATCAGAGAAAAAAATTGCGGGGTTAGCTCTGACTTTTAAAGAGCTAGTGAATTGAGGGGAAACCTCCAATAAGGAGATATCCTGTCACATGAGGATGTTTGGAAAAACAGGAATTCAGTTACAACTTTGCTTTGTAAGCTAACTTCTGAGAAGCACAGATACAAAGAAATAGAAGGAGAGAGCTGAGAGAAAGACAGATGCAGAAGGAGGATTAGAAAGAGGGAAAGATAAGGTGGAGAAATGAAGAGAGAGGTGGGAGGAGGGCTGAAGGTTTAGAAGAGAAAAGTTACAGAGAGAAAAGGGGAAGGGGAAGGAGATGAGGAGAGTTGAGGAAATAGAAATGTAGAGAGAAAAATAGGTAGAGGTGAAAGGAAAAGAGAAGAAGAAAAAGAGGAAGAAAGAAAGAATTAAAGACAAAAAGATGAGGGAGAAGAGAAAAAGAGGAAAGGACAGGAGAAGGAGAAATATGTGACCAGCAAAAGGCAGAGGCAAAGAGAAACAGAGACAGAGAAAAAAATGTACACAGAGAAAGACAGACAGATATATAGATATAGATATAGATATAGAGAGAGATGGGGGTGAGAGTGGGGGAGAGGGAGAGAGATCCAGACACAGAGAGAGACAAAGACCAAGACAGAGAGACAGAGACAGAGCCAGAAACAGAGGGAGAAAAAGAGGAGAGACAGAGAGAGAGAAAGAGTGATAGACAGACAGACACATAGACAACAAAGAGAAGCTAATGGGACAATTTCAAGAAAGATAGAAGAGTGATTGGGAAAGTGAGAAGGAAAGAATGTAAGGGAGACAGATAAACAAAAGAAATTGGGAAGAAATCGAGAAGGCAGGGGTGAAAGTAAAATGAAGAAGGGGAACAATCAAGGGAGATAGATGGGCAGAGAGAGGCATCAGGCTATCAAAACCCCCATTCTTGTATAGCTGAAGTGTTGGTACAGGGAGGAAGCAGTTCCTTAAGGTGCCAAACTCAGGTGTGCTCTGGAGTGAATCTAGGGTCAAACCATTAAGTGTGACTGAAGTACTCCTGCTGTATTAGAAGTGTTAGAAATAACATTCACTCAAGAGGGGATGGAGAGGTGGGGGCAAAGAGGAACTCTGACCACGAAATATTTCAGGAGTCAACCCAAAAGTGTTCCAAATGTTTTCCAGGTTCCATCTTTGTCTCACAATTTTCTAAGTTTATGAAACAAAGTGATCCATGCTGCTCTTTTTCCTCTCCTTCTTCCCTGCCTTCTCTTGCTGTCTCTTTCTTTTTTCTGTTAAAAGGATAAAAAAATTCTGCTTTTCTCTGACAGTACAATAAGTAGGTTTGAATAAAATAGGGTTTAAGAAGGGGTAAGAGGAAGAAGAGGAAGCTTAAGTACAAGAAAACATGCTGAGGTGAAAAACCAGTGATGATTCAGGAAGGACCTCAGAATCCCTTTCACATTTAAAATAAGTAGGCACTCTCCATTGTGTGGGGGAAGGGCATGGGATCTCTCAGATTATGACAGATGTATTCATTTCATCGTGCTCCCACTGAAGAAAGGTCAGCAATTTTTTTGTTTAAAAAAATTCTCTCATAAAACACAATGCGAACCCCAAAACTTTGTTGTACTATCTTTTAAAATAAAAAGTAAAAAATGAATTATCTATTTTGGGTTTTTTTCCCCAAAGCAGATAATGAAAATTGGCGAACACTACAAATGTTAGAAATATAGTCAAGAAGAATAAGCTGGTTGAATTTTGTAACATCTTATCTATTTTCAATGAAGAATATTTTAGCTTTTGTGCATGTGTAGTCAAGTCCATGCTTGTCTTTGAAGTAATGTTATAAAACTTCCCTGCTTCACAAAAAAAAAATGAAAGCTTCAATAAATTAATTTGTGGGTCTTTTGGACTTTTGAGCATTACAAAATTAAGTTTTTACTAACAGCCAAGACATGGCTTAAAAAACAGGACAGAATGTATATATTTCTTTCTTTGAGAGCCAGTGCTTGACTGAAGAAAAAAGTCTGAGATGTACTTGCGCAGAATAAAAATGTCCCTTCCTTGCTTGTCATATTTTAATTAGGTTAAGTTTTTTTTTTGTTTTGTTTTTGTTTTTTTGCTTTTTGCTGAGACAACTGGGATTAAGTGACTTGCCTAGGGTCACACAGCTAGGGAATGTTAAGTGTCTGAGACCAGATTTGAACTCAGGTCCTCCTGACATCAAGGCTGGTGCTTTATCCACTGCACCACCTAGCTACCCCAATTAAGTTAAGTTTTTAGGCATATTAGCAAAATTATTCTCTTAAAAAGTATAGCTGTTGATCTTGAATGAGGTATTTTACCTCTATAGTAATCTGAGTAGTTTCTTTGAATAAGACAAATCCAAGAAAGCAACTGAACAGGCAAATGGCAGAATCAGCTAAGAATTTACCTCTAAGGTTTGCCTCTGTCAGGTTTTCCCCATTTACACTTACATTTACAACAAAAAGTCTAAAATAGTGAGCAACCTTGAACTTGAGGGCTAATTGGTGATTATTGAACAAATAGTCATTGCCTATTTATGGCCTAAGTTGAAGAGATAAAGATTTGGAAAATTTACAAAGATAGTCACCATAAATTAGGATGAAATTTTTTACCAGGAAATAATTGAAAGGCAAAACTAAGCAAAAAAGTTCTCATGCTGGGTTGGCCCTTTTCTCTTACCTCCTTCCTAGAAGATGCAAGCCTGAGCCAAGAGTCCATGGAAACAGATCTAGGGAGACATGAGGTCAAGGTCCTTGCTCTTTCTGAAAGAGTACAACATGACTGCTCACTGAGGATTGCAGCTAAACCAGAAACTAGAAGACTTGAAGATGGAGATTAGAGCTGCCCAGTAAAACCAGTTTAAATTGCTGTTGGCCTAGCCCCCAATAAGAAGTATGGCCGATGCACAAAACCATGTACTTTAACCTATAGTATAAGACATTGTTGACTCCCCTTCTTCTCCTCTCTTGCTTTTCATAACACAGTCAGTTTTTCTCTTACCTGTCTAATTGACCTTCAGTTGAATCAGGATCTGTTATGGCCCTCTTACCAGTATAGGTCAAGATTCTGATCTGATCTCTCTTCTCTCTCATAATGATCTCATCAATTTCCCTGTATTCAATCATCACCTTCCTACAGATGATACCTATATCCCCAGTTCTCATCTTCAATCTGAATTCCAGGCCTAGACAAATGGCATTTCTTTCTCTTTTTGAGGATATGCAACATATATCACAAGTGAATTTTATAATAAATAGTTATTTATAAACATAGAACTTTCAATAAATTTTTAGAATAATTTTAAAGAATAATTACAACCAGAGAGCAGTTTCAATGAGTACATCTTCAACTTCACCCTTCATCCAAGAAATTGAGGACAAATCTGGTTAGTACTTCTCTCCATAGCTTTCAACCCAATTGCAGGGCTTGTTGTTTTGTTAGGGCTTGATTTGTTATAATCCAATCCTTTTAAAAATTCACAAATGATTAACATTTCATATTAATTTATGCTGTTTAAGTTGCACATGACTCTGTGACCCATTTGGGGTTTTGTTGGCAAAAATTCTGCAGTGATTTGTCATTTCCTTCTCTAACATGTTTCATAGATGAAGAAACTGAGGCAAATAGGAGCAAGTGACTTGCCTAGCATCACATAACTAGTGTCTAAGGCTACCTAGCTATCCTTTTTTCTCAACTAGATATACTTCATAACATTCACATTTCTAAACTTCACACAATATGATGTAATTCCATGACAGTTTAGCCCTAATTCTGACTATATTGGAGAGGTAACATATCATAATGGATAGAGTGCTGAAATTCACACATGTCAGATTAAGAATGCTTGGTCTAGGAATAATAGCAAATGTAGCCCCTGGTCCCTTGCTAATTTGTCTAGCTTCTCATCTGGTGTATCCTGGGAGGATCTCTCTTGTATGTAGTTAAATTTGATCTCTTCTTCAAACTTGCTCAGCTGTCTGAGACTCACTAATTGCTCTTGGTGATGTAGCAGCAGCTGTCCACCAGTCACTAGCCCTGCAGGCTGTTGAGCTACATCAGGAAGAGGAAGAATCCTGCTCCAAAGGCAAGCAGAATCCACTGCTAGTTATCAAAGGTACCAATACCTGTTACTATCATGAAATATATTTTATTTTTCTACATTCAAGGAAACATAAAAAAACACAGATCCATGGGAGAGAAGAAATACATTAGGATGCTAATCTTCTGAGAAAAATGCTTATTTGCCAGTGAAAACGCCAGAAAATAAAAGAATGAAATATACCTCATTCAGGGCAGGAGAAGCAGGATGCTACTGGTATAGGGTGTTCGATCAGATGAGGATACTGTATATGATCTGCCTGATTGTCTTTATCACAAAAGAGGTTTCACTCTGATTAGGAAGTGGCTCTACATCATACCACACTATACTACCCCAAGCCATGACTATGCTCTTAAACAAAGGATCATCCCCAAAAAAGTTTCATATACTTTGGCCCCCTGATTGCCAGTCTTTTTACATCTTACTCCTCTCCATGATTTGCACAATCTAGGAACATTGGCATCCTTGATATTCCGTGAAATGCACAAAATCCTCCAGCTCTCAACTTGGAAATTTTTTAAAATGTTCTCCCATTTAAAAAAATTATATTTTTATTTAAAGTTTTGAGTTCCCTATGCTCAAAAAGTTATCAAACTGTGCATACCCTTTGACCCAGCAGTGTTTCTACTGGGCCTATATCCCAAAGAGATCTTAGAGGAGGGAAAGGGACTCACATGTGCAAAAGTGTTTGTGGCAGCCCTTTTTGTAGTGGCTAGGAACTGGAAACTGAATGGATGCCCATCAATTGGAGAATGGCTGAATAAATTATGGTATATGAATGTTATGGAATATTATTGTTCTGTAAGAAACGACCAGCAGGATGATTTCAGAGAGGACTGGAGAAGACTTGCATGAACTGATGCTGAGTGAAATGAGCAGAACCAGGAGATCATTATACACAGCAACAACAATATTATATGATGATCAATTCTGATGGACATGTCTCTCTTCAACAATGAAATGTTTCAAACCAGTTCCAATTGTTCAGTGAAGAAAGCCATATACACCCAGAGAGAGGGATATGAAATGTGGACCACAACATAATATTTTCATGCTCTCTATTGATGTTTGCTTACATTGTGTTTCCTTTCTCAGATTTTTTTTTCTTGTAGATCCAACTTCTCTTGCACAGCAAGATAACTGTAAAAATATGTAGATACATATTCGATTTGTCAAGTATTTTAACATAGTTAACATGTAGTGGACTTCCTGCCATCTAGGGGAGGGGTGGGGACTAGGAGGGGAAAATTTGTAACAGAAACCTTTACAAGGCTCAATGTTGAAGAATTACCCATACATATGTTTTGCAAATAAAAAGCTTTAATTTAAAAAAAATTAAAAAAACAAACAAAAAAAAGTTTTGAGTTCCCAGTTCCCTCTTCTCTTCTCCCTTCCTGACAAATTGAGCAATCAGATGTAAGTTATACATGTGCAATTAAGTAAAACATTTGCATATTAGTTATTTTGTACAAGAAGACTCAAATAAAAGAAAAAAGAAAGAGAAAGAAAGGAAAAAGAAGGAAGGAAGGAAGGAAGGAAGGAAGGAAGGAAGGAAGGAAGGAA
>JAJPUD010000062.1:352908-387387 GCA_023553655.1 Myrmecobius fasciatus
GAAGGAAGGAAGGAAGGAAGGAAGGAAGGAAGGAAGGAAGGAAGGAAGGAAGGAAGGAAGGAAGGAAGGAAGGAAGGAAGGAAGGAAGGAAGGAAGAAAAGAAACAGAGACAGAACAAGAAAAAGAGGGAGAAAGAAAAGAAAAGAAAGAGAGAGAGAAAGAAAGAAAGTGAATAGCATGCTTCAGTCTGTATTCAAAAAATATCAGTTCTTTTTCTAGAAGTAGATAGTATGCTTCAGCATTAGTCCTTTGGGATTGTCTTGGATCACTGTATTGCTGAGAATGGCTAAGTCATTCACAGTTTTTCATTGTACAATATGCTATTACTGGGTACAACGTTCTCTTGGTTCTCTTCATTTCACTTTGCATCAATTCATTTAGATTTTTCTGAAATCATCTTGCTTGTCATTTCTTGTAGCTAAACAATATTCCATTACAAGCATATACCATAGCTTTTTTAGCCATTCCCCAAATGATAGATATCCTTATTTCCAATTCTTAGCCACCACAAAAAAAGAGCTGCTATAAATGTTTTTGTGCAAATAGGTTCCTTCCCCTTTTTTTAGATGTCTTTGGGATATAAATCTAGCAGTGGTACTACTGGATTAAAGGGTATATACAGTCGATTGACCTTTGGCACAGTTCCAAATTGTTCTCCAAAATGATTGAATCGGTTCATAACTTTACCAAGAATTCATTAGTGTCCTAATTTTCCAACATCCAACATTTTGCTTTTTTGTCATATTAGCCAGTCTGATAGGTATAAAGTGGTACCTCAGAATTGTTTTAATTTGCATTTCTCTAAGCAACAGTGATTTAGATTATTTTTTCATATGACTATAGAGAGTTTTGATTTCTTTGTCTGAAAGTTATTGTTCATATCTGTTGATCACATATTGGGGAATGACTTGTATTTTTAGAAATTTGACTTGGTTCTCTACATATATGAGAAATGAAAAGATACTTATTGCAATTTCCTTCTCCCTCCCCCAGTTTTTGGTTTTCTTTATAATTTTGTTTGTGCAAAACCTTTTTAATTTTATGTAATCAAAATTATCTATTTTACATTTTATGTTATCCATATCTTCTTTGGTGCTAAATTCTTCCCTTATCCATAAATCTGACAGATAAACTATTCCATGTTCTCTCAATTTGCTTTTGGTATCACCTTTTAGGTGTTAATAACATCCTCATTTTGATCTTATCTTTGACCTACACTGAGAAGTTTTGGTATATGCTTAGTTTCTGCTATATTGTTCTCCAAGCACTTTTTACAAAATAATGAGTTCTTGTTCCAAAATCTTGGATCTTTGGGTTCATTTTATAGTAGATCAGAACTTCTTAACTTTTTCACTGATCACCCCTTTTCATCTGAGAAAATTTTATGTGACCTTGGGTATAGAAGTATATAAAATAGGTATACAAATCAACCATTTACTGATAATAAATCATTATTCCCTGAACCCCCCACATTCAATCATGCAACCCATATGGGATCTCAACCTACAATTTAAGTAGCTTTGTATTAGATTACTATGATGATTTACTATAATGTAATTTGTACCTAATCCAATTCCAGATTGTTTTGATAATTTGTTCATTATAATACAGTTTGGGGTCTGATCTAGCTAGATCACTTTTTTCACATTTTTTTCATTGATTCCTTTGATATCCTTGAGCTTTTGTTCTTCCGGATGAATTTTGTTATTTTTTTTCCTAGCTCAATAAAATAATTTTTGATAGTTGATATGGAATTGAATAAATAAAGTAGAATTGTCATTTTTATCATATTGGCTCAGCATACCAATGAGCAATTAATATTTTTCCATTTGTTTAGATCAGACTTTGTGTGAAAAGGTTAATATATATACATATATATATATATAGTTGTGTTCATATAGTTCCTGGTTTGTCTTGGTAGATAGACTTGCAAGTCTTTTATATTGTCTAAAATTATTTTAATTAGAATTTCTTTTTCTATCTCTTGCTGCTTCACTTTGTTAGTAATATAGAAAAATGTTGATGATTTATGTTGGTTTATTTGGTATCCTGAAATTTTGTTAAAATTGTTAATAATTTTAAGTAGTTTTTTATTGATTCTCAAGGATGTTCTAAGTATAACTAACATCATCTGCAAAGAGTGATAGTTTTATTTCCTCATTGCCTATTCTAATCCTTTAATTTTTTCTTCTCTTATTGTTATAGCTAATATTTCTTACACAATATTAAATAACAGAGGTGATAATAGACATTTTTGCTTCACCCCTGATTGTATTGGGAAGATTTCTAGTTTATCGTCATTACCAATTATTCTTTCTGATGGTTTTAAATAAATATTACTTATCATTTTAAGGAAAGGTCCATTTATTCTTATCTCCCCAGTGTTTTTAATAGGAATAGATGTTGTGTTTTTATCCAAAGCTTTTTCTGCTTCTTTTGAGATAGTTATATAATTTCCATTAGTTTTTTTATTGATATGGTCAATAATATCGATAGTTTTCCTAATATTGAATTAGTCCTGAATTTGTGGTATAAATCCCACCTGATATGGTCCTTGTGATATATTGAGGTAATCTCTTTGCTAGTATTTTATTTTATTTAAAATTTTTGTATCAATATTCATTAAAGACATTGATTTGTAATTTTCTTTCTCTGTTTTGGCTCTTTTTGATTTAAGTATCAGCACAATATAAAGAAATTTAGTAGGAATCCATGTCATTTTTTTTCAAATAGTTTACATAATATTGGGATTGTTCTTTAAATGTCTGACAAATTTTGCTTATGAATCCATTCGGTCCTGGAGATTTTTTTCTTAGGGAGTTCATTAATGGCATATTTAATTCTTTTTTCTAAGGTTGGGTTACGTGAGTATTTTGTTTCTTGCTAATCTGGGTAATTTATATTTTTGTAGATATTCATCCATTTCATTTAGATTGTCAAATTGGTTAACATATAATTGGGCAAAATAGTTCCTAACAATTGTTTCAATTTCTTCTTCACTGGTGTCAAAATCATCCCTTTCATTTTTTACACTAGTATTTTGGTTTTATTCCTTCCTTTTTTTTAAATCAAATTAACTAGTAGCTTATCTTTTTTGTTTTTTTTTCATAAAACCAGTTTCTTATTTCATTTATTAGTTCAATGGTTTTCTTACTTTCAAATTTATTGATCTCTTTTGATTTTCAGGATTTCTAATTAGTAGTTTAATTAGGGATTTTTAATTTGTTCTTTTTTTAGCTTTTTTAGTTGCACGCACAACTCACTGATCTGCTTTTCTCTATTTTATTCATGTAAACAATTAAAGATATACATTTCCCCAAGTACATTTATTATCAATATTACTTCATTGTCTATGGTACCTTTCAGCAAGATATAGTTTCTTTCCTTATCTCTTTTAGTTAGATCTATTTTTGCTTTTGCTTTGTCTGAGATCATGATTCTTAACCCTGCTTTCTTTGCTTCAGTTGAAGCATAACAAATTTTGCTCCAGCCCTTTACTTTTGTAAATCTCTTTCAAATGTGTTTCCTGTAAAGAGTTCATCCCATTCACATTTTATAAGTGAGTTCATCCCATTCACATTTATAGTTGTGATAACTGTGAATTTCCCTCCATGCTATTTTCCCCCTCATTTATCCCTCCCACTCTCTTCCCCCCCACCTTTTCCTTCTCACAAGTGTTTTATTTCTGACCACTGTCTTCCCCAAACTACCTTTCCTTTTATCAATCCCCCCTTCCTCTTCTATTATTCCCTTTTTACTTCCTTATAGAAGATAAATTTCCTTCAGACTGAGTGTCTCTTATTCCCTCTTTGGATCAATTTTAATGAGATTAAGTTTTAAAATTTCCCTCTACCACCAACACTTATCTTCTATTCCACTATAGTATCTCTTTCATGTCTCTTTTATGTGGGATAATTTATCCCTTTCAATCTCTGCCCCCTTTTTCTTCTGGCATAATTTTCTTTCTCACTCCTCTATTTTGTTTTTTTAGTATCATGCCATCAAAGTCACCTTCTGTTTGTATACTCTCCTTCTAATTGTTCTTATAATAAAGTTGTTTAGATTTGCAAATATTATCCTGTTATACAGAAATATAAAGTTTAACCTTATTGAATTTGTTATGATTTCTCTTTCTTGTTTCTTTACCTTTTTATGTTTCTCTCGAGTCTTGTATGTAGAGGTCAGTTTTTTTTTTTATTTTGAGCTTGGGTCTTTTAATTAGGAATTAAAAGTCATTTATTTCATTAAATATCTATTTTTTCCCCTGAAAATTTATATTCATTTTTGTTGGGTAGGTGATTCTTATTGTAATCCTAACTTCTTTGCTTTCTGTTACATTATATTCAAGGTCCTCCAGTTCTTTAATGTGGAAGCTGCCAAGTCCTGTGTGATCCTGGCAGTGACTCTATATTTAAATTGTTTTCTTTCTGGCTGCTTGCAGTACTTTCTCCTTAATCTGTGAACTCCAAAATTTGACTATTATGTTCTTAGGAGTTTTCATTTTGGGATCTCTTTCAGGTAGTAATTGGTGGATTCATTCCATTTCTATTTTGCCCTCTGGTTCTACTATATCAGGACACATTTTTTGATAATTTTTTGAAAGATATTGTCCAGGCTATTATTATTTTGATTTGGAGGGATTTTTGATCATGACTTTCAAGTAGTTCAGTAATTCTGATATCTCTTTCCTAGACCTATTTTCTAAGACAGTTGTTTTTTCAATGAGAAATTCATATTTTCTTCTTTCTGCTTTTTTTGTTTTGTTTTATCATGTCTTAATACAATCCTTAAACTTCAATTTGCTTAATTCTAATTTTTAAGGAATTATTTTCTTCAGTGAGTTTTTGTACTTTCTTTTCCACTTGACCAATTCTATTTTTAGGGAGTTATTTTTCTCAGTAAATTTGTGTATGTTCTCCATGCTCTTGACTCTTCATGATACTCTTGCATTACTCTGATTTCTTTTTTCCTCCACTTACCTTAATTTGTTTTTTAAAATCCTTTTTAAGATCTTTCTGGAATTCTTTTTAGACCTAAGCTTCACATGTAGTCCTTTTGACACTATTGTCTTCCTCTAAGTTTATGCCTTGATGCTTCCAATCACTGTAGTAACTTTCTATAGTCAAGCTCGTTTTAGTTTTCTGCTCATTTTTTCTGCCTTTTTTCTGTCTTGATGTTTTATGTGAGAGTTGGACTCTGGCCCTTCACTGTCCCAAGCTTTTTGTGCTGGGGCTCTGGTACTTACTGCTGGCTTTCACTGGGCTTAGCTACTTGTTTTCTTTGGAGGGCAGAGATTCCTTCTAGCTTGTATTGGGGAGGTGGGGCACCCCAATTGGCCTCTTCCAGTGTGAGGGTTCATTAATGGCCTGTTCTAAGGTTGGGGCCTTGCTGCTGGGTTGCTATGGAAACCAGATGTCTCTGGTGGAAGGCCCCAAGGGCCATCCCTGAGTCAGGGCTTCATTGCCAGTCAGCATAGGGGGCAAGGCCTCCCTGATGGCTTGTTCTGGGGGCCACTAAGGTGGGGCACAACTTGCTCACTTGCTTAGGAGGCTACTGGCTTGCAGGAGGGCAGGACGTCAGTAGCGGATTGTCCCAGGCTTGGAGCCTTGCTGCAGGCCCCCTGCCATGAGACTGGCTGCTGCTGCCCCTGTGCCTGGCTCTCCTATACCCCAGGGAGACAGTCCTGCCAGACTGATAAACGGCTTCTCTACTCTTAAACCAATTCTGAGGTAGTTTTCTAGTTGTTTTCAGGGGAATTTTGGGAGGGCTTCAGAGGGTTCCAAAACTCTGCCATCTTTGTACCAAAAGTCCAACTCTGGGCATTTTTAATGGCTGTTCCCCATCCTTTGAAACGTTCTCCCTCCTCATGTCTCCCTTTTGGATTTCCCCAAGTCTCAGATTAAGTCAAACCTTCTGTGAGGAGCCTCTCCCAGTTCTCTCTAATCTTAGTGACTTCCCTCTGAGATCTTCCCTAGCATTTGCTCACGTGTAATTGTTTTCATGTTATCTCCTCCATTGTACTCAGCTCCTCAGGGGCAAGGGCTATGAGATTTTTATTTCCTTTTGTTTCCTTTTTGCCTTTTTGTGTATTCCCAGTCTTTTGTACAATACCTGACACACAGTAGGCACGTAATAAATGCTTAACTGACTGGCAACAAAAACAAAGAGAACACAAATTGGGCAATTTTGTTGCTACCTTCTTAAATATAATATGTAGCTGTAAAAACAAATTATACTTAATAGATGTTTATAATAACAGTCAATAAACATTTATTAAGCACCTACTGTGGGCCAGGTAGTAAGTGATAGCAGTGAGGATAAAAATAGATAGAAAGGGGGAAAAATTGAGAGAGAGCATATTTAGATTTCTAAATCATTTGACTTATGTCTTTCCTTTGATCCTTGCAAATTATGTGTTATTGTAATCCTCATTTCACAGATAAGGAAACTTAGGCAGAGAGTGGTTTGCCCAGATAGTATCTGAGAAAGGATTCAAATAATGAAAAAAAAATAGAATTGAAGGGAGAAGTCTTACTCAAACTTAAACTTCAAATTACGTGACAAAAATAGTAATCATAAAAATCATTTGGAAATAATTTTTTTTAAATATTGAAAAGAAGGGGTATGGAGTAATAGACTGTTGAGATCAGAGTCACAAAAATCTGAGTTCATGTCCCACCTCTGACACATATTGGCTGTGCAATCCTGAGGAAGTGACTTAACCTCTCAGTGACCCAGATAACTCCCTAAGATTGCAGAGTACTGAGCAGGTACCAGTCTGCATTAATAGGAAAAACTGCTTTGGAGAAGCTCCCTCCAATGGTAAAAACCAGTCCAAAACAGCAAAATAAAACCTACCAAAAAGAAAACCACAGAAAAAAGTATAAAAGAAGAATAGGGGAGCAGGCTGAGATAAGCAAACCCAATGTTTAATAAATCTTACACTTATCATAGTGTCTGGCACATAATAGGCACTTAATAAATATTTACTGATTGATCTGAGAATAAGAACTACTTGTCGAAGAATTCTCTATTTGACAATTGCTGGAAAACTAGGAAAGTAGCTTAGCAGAAATCAAGTTTTAATCAACATCTTACAGTATAAACCGCAACAAATTCAAAATGGATAGCATGAATATTAAATATCACACCATTTTTAAAAGTTAAAAGAATCAGAAAACATACCTTTCACAGCAGAGCTCTCATTTAGGCATTGTTGTTCATCCTTCGTTTCTGAAGAGGATCCAGGACATTATTTGCACATGAACTGGATTTAAATGAGGCAGACTTGCACAAAATCATCTCTTTCAAAGTAATCAAAGTCCAGTGGCTAGTGCATAGCTGAGGCTAGATTTAAATTCAGGTCCTCTTGACTCCAAGCCTAGCACTCTCTTCTATACCACCTAATAACCCATAGCTCAAGTGTATGTATGTGTATGTGTATGTATATATCTATATGTGTGTGTGTTTGTGTGTAGGTATGATCCTTACCCCTCTCTTTGTATTTGTTCTTTTCCCATTCTCTTATTCCATCTACCTCTGTGGTCTTCCATTCTCTCCAGAACTCCTACATGATTGAAACAAACTGATTCAATAGAGAAACCATAATAAATATATTGATCCAGAATGAAATAAGTGAAACATAAAGTGGACACAGTACAAAATGTTTGCTTAAAAATTCAAATATAATTAAAATATTTTAAGATACAACTTTAATACATGCGTTTTTCCCTAATAATTTCTCGTTGAAGTACCACTTCTAGGTTTTGTAGTCATACATAAATATGCAAGATGGGGAAAAGAAGTCTTCAAACAAGAAAGAACAATAGACACATTCATGCAGTAGGGTCCTATTTCTAATTCTGGTGTAAAAAACAATTCTATGTTTTCTTACACAGCAATCAACTCCGACCTTGGGAACTGACTCTCTGAAAAGATTGAATGGTTTGAATTGCTACTGACCAAAAAAAACTGTTTTTAAAATTCAGGCTCATTATTCTTAATTGACAATCACTACCATGTCTAAGGAAGATTATCAAGGTTATTTCAATTAACCAATTGGTTAAATTTGACCTTTGAAATATAAGCAGAACCCTAACTGATGATGAATTTGCAAATTGGTCTATCTTGCAAGTAACATTGGCTGTTTGACCTTTAATCAAGACATTTAGATGGGGCCAAAACATACCAAGTACATCATAGCTACTAGTAAATATATTATAATTATGTTCATGCTTTTTCATTCTTAACATTCACTCTTATCAAATTACCTTTGCTTTGGTAACTAGAGCAAAAGTCTACTCAGAAGTTATAAGTACAATAGAACCTGAATGATACAGCTTTTTATCTAATCTTGAGCTTAAATCCCAATACTTTACTAATATATTTTCTTACATTAATTCAATACTGTAGAGGAAAATACTTGTATATCTGAACTATCACTCTCTTTTAAATAAAATGGGCACAATTGACTTCAAATAGAATAGAATTTAGTTAAAAATTGATTCCAATTCAATGTAAATTTATGAAGTTTTTTCTATATTCCAAGTACTGAATATACAAAGGTTAAAAAATATTAACTCTTTTATAAATTTGGTGAATGAGAGTAGAAGAGGGCTATCATCACCTAAGATGACATTTCAAGGTTGGACCCATCTTTGCTGAAACAATAAAACAAAATAGAGTCTAAAGGAACTCTCTCATATATGTTTCTGCATCTACATGTCTAGGTTTTAAGGATAGTCCCAATATCATTGTGTTTTTATTTGCTTTCTTCTGCTTAATATGATTCCATATATAGTTGTGTCTGAGTAATCATGTTCTTTTGTGTCTATAATCAGCTGACTATGCCCATCATTAGTGCATCTTAATCTATATTACTATATGCATTTGTGTATTTTTTTGTATTGAGAGTGTAAGCTCCTGGAGGTCAGGGATTCTACTTTTTGTCTTTATATCACCATGCTCCAACACAATGCTTTGTCCACAGAAGGCACTAAGTTAATGTAGGTGGGATTAAATAGAATAGGGATGAATAGAGGAATATGGTTATAAATGGTTTGAGAAAATAAATTTTGGAAAAGTAACAATAACAACAAAAAATGTATATGTGTGTGTTTGTATATACATGTATACATTATATATATAAATATATATATATACATATATATTGCATATATGTGTATATAAGTAGCAAAGTTGGACCACTGAATCCAAAGTCTCTAAGTCCAAATTTAACATTCTTTTCCCTTATGCCACATGGCTTCTCAGAATTTTATGTTATAAAAATTTCTTCAACATTTTGCTATTGAACGCTGCCTTGCCTTCATGATAAAAAAAATCATATTCTATCATATCACTACATCATTATTTATTCAACATTCAAAAGGCATTTAAATGTCTACTATGTTCAAAGTAGAGAGACAGTTAGTTTCATGGATAAGGGGCTGAGCTAGAAGTCATGAAGACTTAAAGTTCAAGCCTTACCTCTAACATATACTGCAGTGCTCATGTGATCCTGGATAAGTCACTTATACTCTCAAGGTACCAGGAAACTTTCTACAAAAGATAATTTCTAATTGATTGTCAATGATTTTGTTACATACAACAAAACAACAACTTCTAATAAAACTTCATTGTAGGATTTGCTGCTGGGAAGATAAGTCCATATTAATGAATACTCTTATAGTACATCTGTAACATAATGAGTGGATGCTTGAAAATAACAAAGCTCTCTTTCTCTAATCCTAAATTGGTAACAAGACTTTTTGAGGGGGTCCTATGTTTTAAAGAATAAATAAAGCTCCATTTATAAATAGTATCCACTAGATAGCAAATAATTGAAAAGTTCACGTTTAAAAATGTTTCCCTAAGAAGGTTAAATATTTCATCTAAATCCTCGTTTACTATTAATTGTGCTAGCAAATCCTTATTTCATTTTTCTTTTTACCCAGACCCCAGATCTAATAGGGAATAGGAATGGGAATTATCAGAATGAGGATTTACTGCACTACTATTAAAAGATAAGGAACAATTTTTGTTTAAAAGAAAGATGTTTCATTGGTGCTGAAAAACCTCAATAGAGTGAAGTAGTTGAAATAAAAATAAGAAAAGGTCACTAGAATATTTTTTAAAAGACCTAGGGCAGGAGTAATTGTCCCTAAAACAGCAATCAAGCTAATTCGAACAAACATAAAAGGGAGATCCTGGAAAAAGACTCCTAAGGAACTCACAAGACTTTTGTGAGGTATGACTATGATTCGAAGCAGAGAGATATAGCTAAATATATAAACAGGATATAACCACTTTGACTTAAACACTGAAGGGTGCCCAGAAATTCTCAGCATCTCAATGGTGTCAGACCACATGATGAAGCTATTCAAAAAAATCTCCGCACGCTTGTCTTGCCGAGACATAATCCTCAAGATTCCAGAGCTGAAGGGTGACTCATCAGCTACAGTGGACACAGGTTGATGGTTCTGGGCGAATGTCCTTGGCCGAGGCACAGGAGTATTATTTGCTGGTTGGGGGACTGGCTTGTTTTCCTCACTTGACTTCACCTGCTCAGTCACGGTTCTCACTTGTTGCACTGTAGAAGTATGTGAAATTTCATTTTCTGAAATAAATGTTTGAGTCCATTAAAAAGTTATACTACTTTTAAGGACAGCTTTAATATATTCTTTATAGACCTAGTATGACACAGATCTAGAGATGATTATAAATTTATTAATGATATGATTTCAATATATCAAAGTAATCAAACAAGCATTTCTCAAGGAACTAATTACTTGGGTAAATGAAAAAGTTACATGAGACAAATTCTGAATCTTAGGTTACGAAAACCGGAATGTTGTAGAAAGTTCAACAAGCAGATAAAACTCAAATAAGATTAACTATAATGTAACACAAAAGTGACAAACATGAAGATCATGAGCAACAAGAGGCCCATAATATCCCTAAATGCTAACCAAATCAATTTAAAGTGCAATTGGGAAATATTTCCCAAAATAAATAAAAACACAATGAAACATAGATAATGCTAAATCAAAATGTAGCCTGCAAATATTCTTATACATGTTAGTGCCACCATTTTTATTTCAGTTTGGTACCACTGATGTACAAGATTATATAATTAAGTATATTAGTAAGGTATCATGGGCAAGGGAAAGACCAAGGAGAAGGGCTGCTATTACAAGGCTAAAAAAGAGAAGATTAAGGGAAAGGACAGGGGGAAAATGCCTTTATAAAAAAAAAAAAAGAGAGAGAGCATTTAAATTGAGATACAAAGAAGGAGTAGGAATCCCAAAGGGAAAGAGCTGGAGAAAAAATATTCCAGATGCAGGGGATACCATGAGTAAAGACAGAAAAGTAGGAAACATAAATTGACAAAAAGAACATAGTTAGCTTAATGTTCATTGTGCATGAAAGGGAGCAATAAGTCAAGCTAGATATAGATTAGAAGAAGGCTCTCAAGGACAGGCAAAGAAGTTTTGAGTTTTACTCAAGGAACAAGAAGGTACTATTGAAATTTATTGAACAGAAAAGGAGTATCATATCTAGGCAGAAGTATGGGGTGACAAAACTTACTGCCAGAACATATCTGGATTTTATTTAATTAATGAATAGATTGAAAGACAGAAGATTGAAATAGAATGTGAGCCCTCCAAATAGCTTTACTCTTTCTATTCATTTTCCCAGGAAAACAAGAAGAATCTTGGACTGATTTAAAAAAGGGGTACTTCAGACTCAGAGTCTTTGGCAGGTAATTGGAAAGGAAGGCCCTAAAATAATTCCAAAGAGGAATAGTTTGGAAATTGGAAATTACACAAGTTAGAAGGATTTTGTAACCCTAATTTAGATAAAGGCTTAGACCACAGATTTTGTTCTAAGTTATCCAGAAGAAATTAAAAAGACAGGCTTAAAATCTATAGGCATTACTTAGCTAGTTGCCTATTCTGTGTTTAAAAATATCTAATTCCTAATGAAGAAACCAAATTATCACTCTTTGCAGATGACATGATGGTATACTTAGAGAACCCTAGAGACTCAACTAAAAAACTACTAGAAACAATTCACAACTTTAGCAAGGTGGCAGGATTCAAAATTAATCCACATAAATCATCAGCATTTTTATACATTACCAACAAAGTTCAGCAGCAAGAGATGCAAAAAGAAATTCCATTCCAAATAGCAGATGATAGGATAAAATATTTGGGAATCTATCTGCCAAGGGAAAGTCAGAAACTATACGAACTAAATTACAAAACACTTTCCACACAAATAAAATTAGACCTAATCAATTGGAAAAATATTAAGTGCTCATGGGTAGGCAGAGCAAACATAATAAAAATGACAATACTACCCAAACTAATCTACTTATTTAGTGCCATACCAATCAAACTCCCAAGAAATTATTTTACAGATCTAGAAAAAATAGTAGCAAAGTTCATTTGGAAGAACAAAAGGTCAAGGATCTCAAGGGGATTAATGAAAAAAAAAGGCAGATGAAGGTGGCCTTGCTGTACCAGATCTAAAACTATATTATAAAGCAGCGGTCATCAAAACCGTTTGGTACTGGCTAAGAAATAGAGCAGTCGATCAGTGGCACAGGATAGGTTATCAGGACAATCTAGGCAATAACCTTAACAATCTAGTGTTCGATAAACTGAAAGACCCCAGCTTTTGGGATAAATACTCACTATTCGGCAAAAACTGCTGGGAAAATTGGAAACTAGTGTGGAAGAAATTAGGGCTTGACCCATACCTAACACCACATACCAAGATAAGATCTAAATGGGTTCATGATCTAGATATAAAGAGGGACTTTGTAAGCAAGTTAGAGGAACGTAATATAGTTTATCTCTCAGACCTGTGGAGATGGAATAAATTTATGTCCAAAGAAGACCTGGAACTCCTAATTGAACACCAGATGGATACTTTTGATTATATTAAGTTAAAAAGTTTCTGTACAAACAAAACAAATGCAGACAAGATTAGGAGGGAAGCATCAAATTGGGAAATCATCTTTACATTCAATGGTTCTGATAAAGGCCTCATTTCTAAAATATATAGAGAATTGTCTCATATATATAAGAATTCAAGCCACTCTTCAATAGATAAGTGGTCAAGGGATATGAACAGACAATTTTCAGATGATAAAATTAAAACCATCTCTAGTCATATGAAAAGTTGCTCCAAATCACTATTGATCAGAGAAATGCAAATTAAGACAACTCTGAGATACCACTACACCCCTGTCAGATTGGCTAAAATGATAGGAAAAGATAACGATGAATGTTGGAGGGGATGTGGGAAAACTGGGACACTAATACATTGTTGGTGGAACTGTGAACGGATCCAACCATTCTGGAGAGCAATTTGGAGCTATGCTCAAAAAGTTGTCAAACTGTGCATACCCTTTGACCCAGCAGTGTTTCTACTGGGCTTATATCCCAAAGAGATCTTAGAGGAGGGAAAGGGACCCACCTGTGCAAGAATGTTTGTGGCAGCCCTTTTGTAGTGGCTAGAAACTGGAAACTGAAGGGATGCCCATCAATTGGAGAGTGGCTGAATAAATTATGGTATATGAATGTTATGGAATATTATTGCTCTGTAAGAAATGACCAGCAGGATGATTTCAGAGAGGCCTGGAGGGACTTGCATGAACTGATGCTGAGTGAAACGAGCAGAACCAGGAGATCATCATACACGGCAACAACAGTATTACATGATGATCAATTCTGATGGACATGGCTCTCTGCAACAAAGAATTGTCTCAAACCAGTTTAAATTGTTCAATGAAGAAAACCATATACACCCAGAGAGAGGGATATGAAATATGGACCACAACGTAACATTTTCATGATCTCTATTGACATTTGCTTGCATTGTGTTGCCTTTCTCTGATTCTTTTTTCTTCTTGTAGATAGGATTTTTCTTGCATAACTTCTCAAGCATTTCAACATTATTAATATGTAGTGGACTTCCTGCCATCTAGGGGAGGGGAGGGGACTGGGGGTAAAATTTGTAATGGAAAGCTCTGTAAAGATCAATGTTGGGAAACTACCCATATACATGTCATACAAATAAAAAGCTTTAAATAAAAAAAATAGCTAATTCCTTGGAGACAATATTCTTTTGAAGATGAAAAGTCTATAATAATCAAAGTTCTGAAAACTGACAAATTCTCAACAAGGGGAGAAAAAAGTAGCTACGATCTTTTCCTTATCCAGATACTGGTATTTTGAAGGGCATCTTTCAATATGACCCTACAAGAACTTAAGTTTAAATCTTTGGGACCTAAATTGAAAGTAGAATGGAACAGTACATTATCCCTTTTATGGAGGAGAGGTAGCACCTCAGCTAGTGACTCTAGCTGAATCAAAAAGCATTGTTCCTGTGTTCAAGGAGCTTACATTTGAGTGAAGGCCTATGCAGAGTCCTAGGGAACATCTTTTTGTCAGTGACTATGTCCTGGATGAAGATCAGCAAAGAAAACTGAGGAGGAATAAATATTTGATTTATTTAAGAAAATGAAGATAGGCCATATAACTTATTTAATGAGTAGTCAGACAGGTACGAGAAGGATCAAGAGAGAACAGTGTCTTAAAAATCTAGAGTAAGAAAGTATAAAGGAGAAGAGGATTATTGGCACTATCAAAAACTGCAGAGAGGTCAAGAAGGATAGAGAAAAAAAAATTAAATTCTGCAATTAAGAACTGTTGGTATACCAAGATAAGGTTGAAATGGGTTCATGATTTAGACGTAAAGAATGGTATTATAAACAAATTAGAAGAACATAGGATAGTTTACTTCTCAGATCTGTGGAGGGGGAAGGAATTTGTGACCAAAGAAGAACTAGAGATCATTATTGATCACAAAATAGATAATTTTGATTATATTAAGTTAAAGAGTTTTTGTATAAACAAAACTAATGCAGACAAGATTAGAAGGGAAGCAATAAATTGGGAAAACAATTTACATTCAAAGATTCTGATAAAAACTTCATTTCTAAAATATAGAGAGAATTAACTCAAATTAATAAGAATTCAAGCCATTCTCTAATTGATAAATGGTCAAAGGATACGAACAGACAATTTTCAGATGATGAAATTAAAACTATTTCTAATCATATTAAAAGGTGCTCCAAATCACTACTGATCAGAGAAATGCAAATTAAGACAACTCTGAGATACCACTACACACCTGTCAGATTGGCTTAGATGACAGAAAAAGATAATGACAAATGTTAGAGGGGATGTGGGAAAAACTGGAACACTGATACATTGTTGGTGGAATTGTGAATGGATCCAGCCATTCTGGAGAGCAATTTGGAATTATGTTCAAAAAGTTATCAGACTGCATATCATTTAACCCAGCAGTGTTTCTATTGGGCTTATTTCCCAAAGAGATCTTAAAGGAAGGAAAGGGACCCACATATGCAAAAAATGTTTGTGGCAGCCCTTTTTGTAGTGGCTGGAAACTGGAAGCTAAATGGATGCCCATCAATAGGAGAGTGGCTGAATAAACTATGGTATATGAATGTTATGGAATATTATTGTTCTGTGAGAAACGACCAGCAGGATGATTTCAGAGAGGCCTGGAGAGACTTGCATGAACTGATGCTGAGTGAAATGAATAGAACCAGGAGAACATTATACATGGCAACAACAAGACTATATGATGATCAATTCTGAAGGACATGGCTCTCTTCAATAATGAGATGATTCAAACCAGTTCCAGTTGTTCAGTGATGAAGAAAGCCATATACACCCAGGGAGAGGCCTATGGGATTTGAATGTGAACCACAACATAGCATTTTCACGTTCTCTATTGATGTTTGCTTGCATTACATTTTCCTTCTCAAGTTTTTATTTTTCCTGTACAGCAAGATAACTGTATAAATATATATATATATACATATTCAATCTGTCAAATATTTTAACATAATTAACATGTATTAGACTTCCTGCCATCTAGGGGATAGGGTGGGGAGTAGGAGGGAAAATTTTGTAACAGAGGCCTGTGGGAATTGAGTGTGGACCACAAGATAGCCTTTTCACACTCTGTTGATTTTTACTTGCATTTTCTTTTTCTTCTGAGGTTTTTTTTTTCTTTCTAGATCCAATTTTTCTTGTGCAGCAAGATAACTGTATAAATATGTATCCATATAGTAGATTTATTGTATATTTTAACATAGTTAACATGTATTGGATTACCTGCCATCTAGGAGAGGGGATGGGGAGAAGGAAGGAAAAATTTGGAACAGAAAGTTTTGCAAGGGCCAGTGTTGAAAAATTACCCATATATATATTTAATAAATAAAAAGATTTAATAAAAATAGTGAATTCAGCAGTGGGGAATATCTCCATTGCTTAATGTGCACAATAAATCAGATTACAAAAAAAGAACTGTTGATAACTTTGGAAAAAATAGTTTCAGTTGAATGTTAAGGTTGAAAGACATACTAAATAGAGTTTAAAAGGTAGGAAGGAGCAAGAAAAGGGAAGCACCAATTGAAGATAGTCTTCTCAAGGTTAGCCATGAAAGGGAGGAGAGATATAGCATAACAGCTGTTGAGGGGATTTTGAGAATGAAGAAGATAGAGATATTTTTGTGGGCAGCAAGTCTTATAGAGAGAAAATGAAAATTGGTGAGAGAATAGGGTTGATAGAAGGGGGTAAACAATTAGAAAAGGCAAGATGGAATGGGATCTTTTATGCATGTAAAGGGCAAGTAGAACAGCCAGTTCTTCATGTGATATATGGGACAAAGGAGGAGTAAGTGGGGGGAAGGCATCTGAGTAATATGAAATAAGGAGGAAGAGAGAAGAGGAAGTTCTTGGTAAATGGCCTCGATTTTTTCAGTAAAATGTGAGGCAAGATTTTCAGCTGAATGGGTAATGAGGAAAAGCAACCACAGAAGGTTTGAGAAGGGATAAGATATGGAAGAACCACTAAGAAAATAGTGACTCTACTGAGGGAGTATAAAAGAATTCCCTTATCACAGTGGGAATTTAGGGAAGATTTGTATATAAATTTGTAATAGACTCAATTGGCTTAGTTTCATGATTTTCTCTAGCTTCATTCAACAGCATGTGAATAGGAACAAAGGCATCAAATGATAAGAGTAAACCAAAATTGGGGCTAGGCAGAAAAAGGATAATAGGATAAAAGGATAAGGGACTTGATAGCATATAGTTGGATTGGTTTATCAAAGGAGGAGAATACAGTTAATGCCATGGTGATGGTGTGGGAAAGAACTAAAAGGCTGAGGGACTAAAAATCATGGTGGAGATAAAGAATGGGATTATGGATCATAAAGAAGAGGGAATTGTAGAATAACAAAAGATTATAATCAAAAAATGACTTCCAAAGCTCTCAAACATGGAAGTGAAAAACTTAAACTTGTAGGTGATGGAAAGTTCAAAGATATCTGCGTGTGCAGCTGGAATGGGAAAAAGGAGTAATAATGGGAAATGAGTAAGTTGAAAAACTAGGATGTTAGGACATTTAAGGGAATATTCCAATTTGTTATGCTGAAGTTCCTTGATATGAGAGAAGTTGAAAAGTAGAGAGAAACCATAAATCAAGTACCAAATTCACCAAGGATGGAAGGAAAATGTCCTGATGGTTTGTAGATAGTAGCTACAAGAATTTTGATTTGGAATTAATAAGGATTGAATGAGTCCCCCCTCAAAAAAAAAAGAAGCTATTGATTGATGGAGGAGGGAGAGTTTAAACATACGAATGAAGAGCAAGGAGTATCCCTATATTACCACTACTACCAATGAGTCAAGGGTATGAGTGCATACTCTTATACTAATACAATTAGTGCTATAAAGAGGGGTCAGAGATTCCATGTCATCAAGAGGAAGTAAGGTCACCAAATCAGCATTTTATAAAATTTTTCTTTCATTTATTCATTCAATCAATCATTCACAAGAGTTGGTAACTGAGATCAAGAAAGAAAAGTCTACCCAGGAGAAGGGGCTGAAATTACACAGATCATATGACTAGACCATAAATTTGGTGCTGGAATTTTAAGTTGAGAAAACTCCTTCATCTGAGGTAACTGAGGTGAAGAATTAGAAAAATGTAAGCTGCTTCAAGCCAGAAAGTATTTTCACTTTGTTTTGTACCTCTAGCACCTTGCATACGGCAAATTAATAAATTCTCATTGAATTGAAAGGAATGAAGACCAAAATAAAGTCTTTTGATAATTGTTACTGGAATGGATTGGAACTCTAGGTATCATTTTGCTAGTCCTTAACAGTAATATGCTCCACAAAATGGGGCAGTAGTTCTCATCTAGGAATCATTTGGACCAGTTTTCTTATTTTATAGATAAGAAAACTAAAATCAAGAGAGATTAAAATACTTGCCCAGTATTACCTATTCTGTAAGAGAACCCCTTTGCCTGACTCCCAAACCAAGGCTCTCTACCACATCCTATAAATGATGAAGTTAAGATGAATTTGGCAACCATATACATGCATGAGTACTGAGACGAACACCTTAAGGAAAAAAAGACTCCTAAGTTGTTCTTTCTCTATTAATTATGTGATCAAAGGGCATGGGGCCCTGTATTTTTCTTCTCAACAGAAATAGCTCCATTTTAGAACCAGCCTCAATATAATACAGTATATAACATAACATAGTTTACATTAAGTAGATCACATCTTTCCTCATATTAGAATATACCATCTCATCACCTACTCTGTTTGCAAAGGCTCAAAGTTATCATCATAATAAAATAATCTGAGTGAAATATATATTGACCCAATCCCCACCTTCATAACCCAGACCATAGAATTAAGAATTTGATAACATGACTTATCACCAGGATCCCTTTTTTTTCACAGTGATAGAGTAGGCAATAAAATATTGCAAAACTATATCTGATAATTGCATACTCTGTTTCTCTCTCCTTGTTACCTTGCACTTAGTAACAGTTAGTAAACTGCCATACCACCAATATTTACTTCCTTCTTCAATATCTAATGGCTGAAATTTGCAGGGAGTCCACTTGGTTTATAAAGATCTTCTTTGGGACCCAACTAAGGCCTCTTTCTGTTATAGCAAGAAATAACCACAATGCTTTTCTTACCCACATGTACTTTTAGTGTGTCCTTTCCCCCAGAACATATTCAAGAGAAGCTTCTTGGTGTAATGGTCAAAGAGATGACTTTGAGACCAGAAAGACCATTATCTGACACATTCTCCATTGACAAGATCCTCATTTACAATATTTGGATTTTCTTATTTGAGAGTTTTCTACACCAGGGAAATCAAAGGCCCAGTTCCTGTCTATGCCAAATGCTGTGCTTCATACTGAAAGTATGGAAACAAAAGTGAAAAAGTCTCTGTGCTTAAGAACCTTACATCTTACTAAAATAAATCAAAGAAGGAAGTTTGTCTGGGCAGTCAGAGGGACTGTAGATGGCCCCAGGACACAGTAGATAGTCATGCCCTGTAATAATGGTTAGAGTGATTTGAGAATTGTTCTCTGAGAGAATTCCAAGGGCAGAGGAAGGAGCAAGGGTGAGGGAGGAGAGGGGCAGATGGCAAGATTCTTATGCTGGTTAGGCCCTATGTGGCCTGAGAACCTGTAGATAGCTGGAAGGGATTTTTTCTTTGAGCTTAATTAGCTCAATTTTAGAGCATGGCTTTTTTAAGGAAGTCAAAAATATAAGTTTGATCCTTCTGTATCCATTAGCTTCAAGCAGAGAAAATTCTGTTCCAAACCAAACAGATGTCAGCAATCTAAGAGATCATGGAAGAATATTTGGAGAGTTGGTCTCAGTGTAACCCACTGTGCTATGGCATTATGGGAAGGAAAAGGAAAATTCTAATTTCATTTCCAAAAGAAAGTTACATGTAAAAATATAATTTTTAATTACCAACAACCTGCTTTTAAAAAAGTTAAAAAAGAAGAAAGGAATCTTCTAAATACTTGTCCTCTCACAGGGCACTGGTGGAGGCAGAGGTTTGTGCATATAAAAAATAACACTTTAGTTTTCAAACATATATCCAGGTAAGCATTCAGTTTCATCAATACTTCTGATAAAAATAATTTATCAAACTGCTGTATTTAAGTGATAAGACATAGTGATATTGCATCATTAGTCCTCACGACTCTGCAGTGACTAAATCAACAATTTCAAATACAAAGTAATCTGTTTCCATGATTAATGACTAACAAAATTAGTTTTTGAAATACATTTAACCATGGTTTTTTTTTAACTTTTCGTGTGTGTGTGTGTGTGTGTGTGTGTGTGTGTGTGTGTGTGAGAGAGAGAGAGAGAGAGAGAGAGAGAGAAAGAGACAGACAGACAGACAGATAGACAGACACAGAGAGACAAACTGGCTAACCCCTTTGGCAATTAAATGGAGGTCTGGACTCAGGAATAATTTTTTTTTTAATTCACATTGATGAAAATTGAAGGAAATGCCAAATTTCAATTAGAAATTATCCCTGAAATCTATCCATAGACAAGAATTTAGGTTAAGAATCCCTGTATTAAACAGTCCCTTAATTTTTTTCTTTATACATTTGAGTTCCCCCAAAAAATTATATTGGTAAATATAATCTACATTGGTAAATGTATTGGCAAAAAAGGAGATTAAGGAAGAGTTTATAGACAGAGAAGATCATAGAAGACAAAGTAGGCAATTTTTATTACATGAAATCAAAATTTTCTTTCACAAATAAAAGCAATAGTTAAAATGAGAAGGGAAACAATTTAATTTGGGGGATGAGGTGGCAAATTTACAGAAAAATCCTCTGATAAAAACCTAATATTCAGTATGTATAAGGAACTTATTCTATTATACAATAATGATGGCCATTCTCAAAAGAAAGAGTGCTTAAAGGATAAGAATGATGGGTTTTCAAAGGGAAAAATCTAATAGCTATATTAAAAATGCTTCAAATTGCTAATAATTAGAAAAACCCAAATTAAAACACCTCTGAGGTTCCATTTTACATCTATAATGTTGGAAAAAATTACAAAAAGGGAATATGGAGGGACTACAGGAAAACAAGCAAATATGTTTCACTGTTGGTGGAGCTGAACTAGTGAATGTGAAATAATCAACTATGCCAGAAAGCAATTGGAATTCAGCACAAAAAGCCACTAAACTGTGATGTGACCTAGTGATACTATGGTTATAGCTATGCCCTTATCCAATCAAAGCAAGATAAAAAGAACCCATAGGTTCAAAAATACAAATAGCAACTCTAATAGTTGCAACAAAGAACTGGGGGAAAAGGAGGATATCCAGCAACTGATGGATGGCTGAAGAAATATAAAATATAAATGCAATAAAATATAATCATGTCACAAGTTATGACAAAAGGGACTGTTTCAGAGAAACTTATGCAGAGTAAAGTAAGCAGAACCAGAAGAACAATTAATGGAATAAGACTGTAAAAAAAAAGTTTAAAAGACTCATGGCTATTGACTCTGGTCAATTCAATGAGTCAAGAAGACTGATGAAGAAGCAGGCTATCTCACCCTTAACAGATGGATAATGAATTCAGGGTGCAGAATTTTTTGACATGACTGACATTTTGTTACAAGGATTTTGTTTTTTCTTTTCTTTTTTATTTATGGAAGGGGATTGAGAGGGAAGAGAGGAGTTAGCAATAGGATTGACTCTCCTCAACTAATGGCAAACCTCTGTGTCCATTATATACTTTTTTAAAAGCAAGTTGTTTGTAATTAAAAATTATATTTTTACATGTAATTTTCTTTTAGAAGTGAAAACATTATCTTTTTGATGTTTAAAAAAATTCAGAATAAAAAAACTGAAATAAGACAAAAGTGGATTATTGCACATTTTAACATACAGATAGGCTTCAATTAGTAAAAATAATAAATAATTGTTTTTTAAATGAGACACTACTTGCATTTTAAACAGCGATAGCCTTGCAAAGAATTTGTAACCTAACTATAGTACTGAGGACCCCATTCTATAATTTTCTATAATTTAAGAGGGAAATAAAGAATTGTTTGCTAATTGTCTTTTAGAATCCATTCCATACATACTCAGTGTTAGAAGAGACTACAAAACATCATCTTAACCAATCACTTGCCTTCAAATTATACAAAAAGTCAATAATAATGACAACTACTAATAATAAATTATTGTTAAGTAAGAGGTATTTTGATTCCTACATAACATATATGCTATGCAAAATTTTATGGAGGTTTTTTTCATAGTGATATAAAGAATATCCTGGCCCTGTGATTTCACTGATATCAGGAACTTCCAGATGAGGAAACTCTACCGTAACAAGCTGACAGCTCCTTTGCAATGTAGCATTTTAGAGTTGTCTCTTAGATCACTCCTGTCAAATTCAAATCTAAATGTATCTCTTTGAGATACATCTTGATCTAAAAAACCACAAATTAACATTTCTATGATTTATTGTATTTTTTAAATTTTGTCAAACATTTTCCTATTATATTTTAATCTAGTTTGGGGCCCCACTAGGGAGTTTTGTGGATCTCATGTAGTTTGACACTTCTGACTTAGAACATTAAATGTTTATGTTACTTGCCCAGATCACATAACCAGTATATTAAGAAAAACATGGAAGACAGCTCTTTAATCACTAAACCAAGTAGTCTCTCTATGTAAAATAAAGTATAAACAAATATTAAGGGCCTGTGAGGGTATCAGTGTTGGAAGTTATTCCACCAATTGAGATCTTAACCCTTCTATAACAACAGTGTAAGAGCTGATGGAGAACCAGAAGTATTAAAAGTCTGTACTGAGTCCAAAGCTAGCAAATGTCAGCAGCAGCACTTGATATTTCTTGATCAAAGTTCAGTTCTCCATCCACTACATATACTGCCTCACCATAAACATACACAGAGAGATGTAGTCTATAGCTATATAAATCGAGCTCTCTAAATGGCTTTGTCTCCTAAGAGAAATAAAATTAAGGAAAAATCACTAATGGAAGGAAGAAAGGGTTTATATATTTGTGTATATATGTATGTATATATATATATATTCACATACATACACATGTACTTATTTAGCTAGATATAAATTCAATACACACAAATCTATATATCTATTTAAACAAACATATGGAAGGAAAAACTTAAGTTATATCCTTTTTTTCTTCTAGAGGAGCTTCTCCACAGACTACATTCTTCCCAGTAGATAATTTATTTTGGCTGATAATCCAAAACTGAGCCAATTTTAAGTGTTTTAAAGTTGCAATTTTTAAAAAAATTTTTATGCCTTTTTGACCAAACCATTAATTTTCTTGTGACCAACCACAAGCACGCTTCTCCTTCCTGAAACTCCAGAACTATGAGCCAGAATGACATATGGGCAATGGAGCTGGCAATCAGCACCAGCTGCACTCAGTGCCAGCAAAGGGTGCCCTATAATCTCTTTCTGACCAGTTGCCTGTGAACCCCTTATTGTCACCGGGTTGAGAACACCTGAAGCTGCTGCTGTTGTTTCAACCTTCCTTAAGGCCTCTACCACAAAAGAAATGCCTCAAAAACATGAATATTTCATGAAAATGTTGTCTTTCTTCATATCCCTAGCCTTTAGCACAGGGAGTAGTACACAAAAATAAATCCTTGTTGACTTATTGAAGCAGGAATGGGGATTGGAAAAGGGAATTCTTTAAAGAGTATATGATAGCTATCTTTAAGCATTTGGAGGGTTTTCCAATGGAAGGTTAGAATTTTTTTCTCCTGGACCCTCATTTCAAAAGTAAAAGAAATAAGACTAAATTTCAGAGAAACATATTTATAATTCGTGTAAATAAAAACTTGGTCTTATTTGGAACTTTTCAAAATTTCATTCCAGGCATGGGAGCCATTCAACTCACATGGCTGAAAATATAAATCAAGACAGGAATGAGTTTGAAGGGGAAAAAAACTGGTCAATCATGCCAGAAGCTGAAGGAAGTCCAAGGAGAAGAGTTTAGAAAACTTTACTAGATTTGGAAAGCTAAAAAGTCTTCTAACCTGGAGAAATATAGTTTCTGTAAATTAAGGGCTAAAAGCCACAGTACAGGATGATAGAGAATTAAGTGGGTGGTGAAGAATTGGTGGGTGAAAATATAGACTAGAATTTCTTAAAGTTTAATAATGAAGGGGAAAGGTGATATTGTAGAACATAAATAGTTTAAAGAGATAACTGGATACAAAGTGGTATTTTTAATAATATCTAAGGAAATTTGTAGGCAGAGAAAAGAGTTAATAGACTGAAAATGAGAAGGAGGAAAGGATATGAACATGATTGATAGAACAAGGTTTTAGAAGACAGAGGATAATGTAGTATTAGAGATAAAAGAGAAGATTTAGCTTTGGCTAGAGAAGTCCAGTTCAGCCTCTTGACACAAGAAGATCTGAAGCCTGAAAAACTTAGAAACTCTGATAAATGCGTAATTTCAAAAAGCCAATAATGAAACATGTCTCCTACCCTTAAACATATAGGTAATGAACTAGAGGTATGGAATCTGTTAACAAGCATTTAAATATTGCAGTGTGCTGGAAATTGTGTTACATAATAGGGATAAAATGAAACCACAGAAATGGCCAAAGGGGTGATTTGTTTTGCTTGACTACACTTATTTAAAAAAAAAAGGAGGAAAGAAGGAAAAATGAAGGGAAAGAGAGGAATAAAGGGAATGAACAGGAGATATTAAAAAAAAGAAAAGGATATAATTTTTAAAGTGAGTGTGTTGAGGTAGATGGGGATTGAGAGTAGAGTTGTGGGCTCAGAGAGAGTCAAAATTAGCAACCTTAACTATGGAAAGTGTAAGGTAGAATTATTAAGAAATGAAACCATAGTTTAGGAAAAAGTAGTGTCCGATCGAAGTTCAATAGCATGAATTTGGAACAATACAGCAGTGAAGTTTATAATTTCCTTCCACTACTCTGTGGTGATCCTTCCATACATCAGATTCAATATGACTAGGAAGAGAACTTCATCACTCTGGACACTATGTTCCTTAATGAAGCCTAGAGCTAGAATGACTTTCAGAAAGTCGAGTCACAGTGTTGAATCACATTGAACTTGCACAGCGAAACCTTTAGGTCTTTTTTTCATGTGATCTGCTGTTTTTGCATCTCATATTTGTGAAACTGATTTTTTTAACCATATCACAGGAGTTTACATTTTTCTCTATTTAACTTCATCTTCTAAAATTCTGAATATCTTTCTGAATTCTGTCTTTGGTATCCATTAGGCGTAGCTAGTGATCCCTCCCAGCTTGGAGCCATCTACAAATTTGATAAACATGTGATTTCTGTTATATAAGTCATTGAACAAAGCTAAAATAACACATGGAGATAGGTGTAGCCCAGTACCAGGTCCTCTCCAAATTGGCATGAATTTGGTATAGCCTGGTTTCCTTTTGGGTTTAGCCAAATTCACCTAACTGCACTAACATCTGACCCATATTTCTCCATCTTTCTCACCAGAAGAACATGTGTCCATTCCTTTCCTGAAGTCTAGGTGTGGTATCAGTCTACCACTCCTGACAGAAGAGAACAGGGAAGGGAAAGAGAACAAGCATTTATTAAGTGCCTACTAATGCCAGGTACTGTGCTAAGCATTTTATAAATATTATCTCATTTGAAAATGTAAATCTGGCATGTTTTTGATGTAGCCATGTCTTTTCAGATTTCACGATCTTTTTTTTTTAAGAATCTATGACATGTTTTGCCAGGAAATAAAGTCAAACTCACTTGCAATATAGTTTATACATTTACTTTTTGTCTGTGATCTGCCTCGACAACTTTGTCTCTGTTCCTTACAATATTCCATCTCTTATCTCGTCTAGGATGTGCTCTTTTTTATTCTTCCTCTTGGCCCAAAGCCCCATCTTCTGTATGGAGCCCTTTCTAATCTTCTCCCCTACATCTACTACAATTGCTAGTACACTCTTTCCAATGCTATCTTGTATTTAACAATTTTGCCATTTGTTTTTATTCACTTCATACTTATGTTGTATATATATTTATACATACTCAAATCTTCCATTAGAATGCTAGATCATTGCAAATAGGAAATATTTCATTCCTTGATTTTGTGGCCTTTGTGTCTAGCCCAGTGTGCCTGGTGTGCACTTGCTATGTGCTTAATAAATATTTGCTAACTGATTGATTGCTGTCTCCCTTTTTCTGTTTTGGGAAATAGGAACAATGTTTGCCATTCTTCAATCCTGCAGTAGCACTAAGCCTATTCTCTATAATTCCAAAGATCAACAATAGCTTTGGGGTCAGACCTGTCAGGTCTTTCAGTACCTTCTCACATAGTTCCTAAAATCTTGATGGTTTGGACTCATAAAAGGGAAGGTAATTACAGTTTTATTATCACTTATCTTAAGTTTCAATTTTCCACTAGCCATATTCATTCTAGCCTTCCTAGTCCAAAGATCAATTTCCTTGGCAAAGAATAGAGAAGCAAAATAAAAGTTTATTCAATTTTCTCTTTAATTACTGTCACATTCCCATTCTCCTTCTCCCCTCCCAGAAACTGTGGAGTTCCTGCTTTAATCCTTTTGGAGCTATTTTCTAGCTTTCCTCCTACCTCTCTGAGTATTTCTTCTTAGACTCTCCCACTGGGTCATCATAGAATTATTAAGTTAGAGTCTCAGGAGGAGGCTTTTATTTGTTTGTTTTACAGATTGCAATTTACTCAGTTGCAGAGGAAACAGAAGACCATGGAGTTTAAGTGATTGTTCATGGTCAAATAGAACACATAAAAAGTATCACAGAATAACTTTAGAACTAGTGGTCTTTCTGCTCTATCACTCCGCCTCACCAAGAAGTTCATCTTTCTCTTCTTGACCCCCAACTGTAGGGTCCTCAGACACCTTCTTTTCTCCTATATTCTCTCCTTTAGTGATCTCATAGCTCCCTTAGCTTGAAAAATCATCTTTATTCACATGACTGCCATGTCAATGTAATAATCTTTATTCTCTTCTTTAAAGTCTAGTTCCACCTTCTAATTTCCTACTAGACATTGACACTGGTCCACTAACTCCTCAAACTCAACCTATCCAGAGCAAATTCATGATTTTCTTCTACTCAACTGGCTTCTCCTCTGAACTTCCTTATTTCTGTTCCCAACCTACCAACATCAAATACTTCACATTCATTTATTAGATCCTGTTGATTACATTTCCTCATTGTTTCTTGCATACAGATCCCTCCCTACTGACATGGACATCAATCTGGTTCAAGTCCATCATCATGTCTCATCTGGACTATTTTGTTAGTGTCCTACCTTATATCTCTGCCTCCAATGTGCTCCCTCAAGCCCTATCCATCTTTTATATATATTTTTAATTTTTATCTGTATCTAGAGAGCTTTATTTAGATGTGTAGACACAGAACTTGAGCTAGATAGATATTGTGACAAAGATTTTTGATCTTTCTATATAAATACATGCCTATATACAGTCCCAAAAGATTTAGTGCAGTTTAAGTCTGTGTAACTTCAGAAGAAAATATTTGAAAGATTAATTATTTGCAGTTTTAATATATTAATATTTTAACTTAAAATTAAATAACATCATCTTTTGCCATTATATAGTTTTTTTCCAAAATAATCTTAATGTATAGCTTGGATCTTATCACCTTTCCCTCCTCTCCCAGCCCTCAAAATCTTCAATAACCTAGCCTAGAAGTTTAGGGGGATACAAAAAACATAGCATGTATATGGTTAAGCCCAGTATTTGACAAGCCTCTGTCCCCAAGAACAAGACAAGAATATGTGGGATCTACAGTAGTATGGTTAGATAGATAGTAACTGGTTAGAAAATCAAATAAAAGGCTGCTACTTTCACATAGCTCTTTGTTTTATAACCGACATTATTCAGTATAATACACATAATACATGATATCTATACATGGTACCTTTACAACTCCTAATAAGTTCCTTGAGAGTAGAGACTATCTTCTCTATATATGAGGTCTCTCTCAGTTCTTAGCAAATTTTCTGCAAACTATATTGATAAACACCTATTGAATTTAATTGAATATTTTTTTAATCTACCCCTGTTATGTCATAAGGTGCATTGCAAAAAAGTAGGACTTCATAAGTGGCAATGAATAGCTAAATAAGAAACTTACCTATAGAAGCATTCATCAAAGTAATGAGAGGATTCAAAATCATGGTTTAATGAGAAAAGTTTTTTGGAATGAACACTCTGGAGAATAGAATTCTTAGTAGGGAAGAACTAGATGGCTGAAGGGTTTGCATGGCAAATAATGGTTTGTTTTATTCTCTGTGCTCCTGGAAGGGCTGAACTAGGACCAATGGGTGGCAACCATTGAATATAGTATAAGTATACTATAGTACACTTAGTACTTTCTGCCTCATGATACAGTGAATTCTCTGGAAGTATTCAAAAAGAGACTAGATCACAACACATAAGGGGGTCAGATCTGTGGATGCTATTGGAGAGGGTACCATGTTCTGGTACCTTACAATCTTACATTCTATTTTTCTATCTCTAAGAATCCATAGTTCTATGACTTCTGACTTCTTCTGAAGGACTATAGTATAGCAGAGGTAAGCCACAGTGCCCTTAGCCCAAACAGAGGTGCCATAAATTTAAAGATAGAATACAAAAGAATTCTAATTCCATTCCTGAGAAGAGTAAGCTTCCATATTCTTAGTTTTGTTTCCTTCAGCTCTGGAAATTTCTATTTTTTTTCTCTACCTATAATTTCAACTATCTAAATCTCGAGAGAAGATTTGTTTTGGAAAGAATTTTACTTTAACTTCTGAAATCTCTCCAAACTGAAATTATTTAAATCTGTAACATAATTATTTGTAGAAGGCCTTAAAAGGAAATAATCATAAAGTCCAACAACTTAATTTCTTAAGAATTTACACTGATGAGAAAAGTACAAAAATAGTTATTTTGAGTGGTTTCTCACATCTGGTATCTGCTGCCAAAATGATCTCTATGTTTCAATAGATTTATGATCCCACTGGAATAGATACCTCTGGTGCATAATAATTGCATTATAAAGTTCATACTACATAATAGAAAAGTTTAATTTTTACAGTACCTGGATAAGATTCAAGTTTGAAACATTAACTGATGAGCATTTATTCAGTTTATTAAATATTACAAGGTTTGTAGAACGTTTTACTTATTGTAAGGAAATAGAGTCTACAGATATTTTAAAAAGTAGTGATATTGGTGAGATTTTTTTAATAAGGGAGAGAAAATTAGAATAATTCACAAAAGTTGAATTAATAGTACTTTATTAATCCTATTCAAATGAACTTTATAATCCAGAGAAGAATGCATATATTCACAACATTCAAAGAATAAAAATAACAAATCAAAATTCATTTCCAAGTAAAAAATGGAAATCCTGCCAATGCCTATAGTAAGAGCATGTTTGTGAAGCTACAGATTAGATCAAAAGTTCCTCAGCTGGAATCCATAGATAGATTTCAGGAGATATATGAATTTGGGTGAGGGAAAAATTACATCTATATTTAAATATATTTAGCTTCTTTCATAATACAACATATTTTATTTTATGCATTTAAAAATCATGAGAAGAGAATCACAGGTTTCATAGCACTGCCAAAGTGGTCCATAACACCAAAAAGGTTAAGAATCTCTAGGTTAGGCTACAGTATTGTGTTGTTTTTTTTTAATATGGGTCCAATTCCTATACTTTCCAATTCATGTCACACAAATAAAAATTCCATTCAATAGTTATAGACTTCAACTCTAAATCTAACATCTTATATTGAAAAAAACATGCTAATTTTCACAAGACAGGGAATAAAGGGTGGATGATTCAACAAAACCTATCATTATTACTGGAAAAAATTCAAGTATGTGCACTCCAAAAAGTAGGTTACAGAAGGGATTTGTTTGCCTGAGTTGGTGTTAACATTCATTCTAAAAGCTCTAATTTCATGTTCTTCTCTCACAATATATGTCAGATCAATTACTAGATTATAAAATTTTAGAAATGAAAGAATCATGTGGCATTAGATCAAACCACCTATTTTACAGATGAGGAAATAGAGGACCAGAGTGTTTCATTGATTTACTTGAGATCTTGAAGGCACTATTTGAACCAAGTTCAACCAACTCCAAACTCATTCTTTCCACTGATACCATCTAGTCCAATACCCTCATCAATTTACCAATAAAAAGAAGAATTTTGTCCAAAGGGACATAGTATTGGGATCCAACTTTCTCTAATGCTCCCGCCAAGAATTTTTGCCTTTGAAGGCCTTTGAACAAGAAAATATGATGGAAGGGTTCTGATTTCTTGATTCTTGGAAAGATAAAGTTATAGTATTAATTTAGTTTAAAATAAAGGATAAAATGTTTATTTTTGCAATTCATTTGTATTTCTATCCATTGTTCACTCTACAGATGGGTTTTTAGATAAGAATTTGGCAATATAATCAGATCTAAATTAAACATATGCAGATTCTAGGAGAAAATAACAACCAATATTAATTTTGCCTTGATAAAAAAAATTGATAATAGAAGAGTAAAACCAATGTTACGTAGAACTAAGGACTTGACCCTTACTTATAACTTTATCTCTTTAAGAATCAAGAGGTTATATTATTATCATTTGAAAATTTGAATAAGTGATCTGGGATATATGCTATTAACAAAAATAAGGAGAAAGAGTAAAATAAGTTATGTCAACTTCAGAAAAGTAAAGGTTTAAGGATGGCAGAAAAGGAATTACCTTCAAATGGCAAGGGAATGAGATTTTAAACATCACCAAGTGTGTAGTTGCTCCAAATGCTCTTGCCCTCAGGAGGACTGGACCTCAGGAGGACTCAACCCTTTAATAGCAGGATGAGATCTCAGAAAGTCAGCTGAGAGATTGTTAATGAAAAGAATCAGTAATATAAATAAGCTTCTATCAAAATATATCTCATTTTAACAAACATCATACACACAGAAGACAAAAGCAAATTGAAAAAGGATATTGAATCTAGTAAAATGAGACCATAACAACATATCCTAATTTTTCCAATAAAAAGACAAAGAAAGGGGGCAGCTAGATGATACAGTGTATGAGCATGCTCCTGGAGTCAAGAACACCTGAGTTCAATTCTGACTTCAGACATTTACTAGCTCTGTGAACCTGAAGAAGTCACTTAACCCCAAATGCCTCAAAAAAGACAAAGAAAATTGGAACCAGAAGGGAATTTAGAAGGATTTGGGAAATGAAAAATCAAGGATTATGAGGCAAAAAAAGCAGGCTGGTACAGTGTAAAAAGTGTTAGATTTAGAGTTGAGAAAGTTAGTTCAAATATCCCTTCTGCTATGTGTTACTTCCATGACTTTGAGCATGGCACTTAGCGTTTCTAAACCTCAGTTATTTTTGTTATTGTTTTTAAATATGAAAAATGAACTAGTTGGAGGAGATGATCTAATTCATTATTATTCATGACATCAAAGCCCACCAATTCCATCACCACCATTATTAGCACCATCCACAGACATTCATCAATGGTCTTTGTTATGAGCCTAACATGCAAAGGAGGCAACATGCAAACAATTATGTACATATAGTGAAAATGGGAAGTAATCTCAGAGAGAAGGGATTGGCATTGAAGGGTGACAAGAAAGGCCTGTTACTATAGATGGCATTAAAAGAAGCTAAGAGAGCCAGAAGGTAGAGATGAGGAAGAATATTACAGGTATGGGAGATGGTCAATAAATAGTTAGAGTCCAGAGTTAGAGTCCAATGTGATACTCCACATTGAAGGAACAACAAAATATCTAAGATCCTAGAGAAAGCTAAGGAAAGTAAAATGTAATTTAATCTTGGAGAAAGGAAGACTGAGGAAGAATAGGGAGAGGAATGAACATAGTGGATATGTGAAGGGCTCTTGTATATTACAAGAATTAAGTTTGTTTTCTATATCTCAAAGGCAGAATCATTCCCAAAGGCAGTAATTGGAAATTATATAGGAGAAAAGTAAGTCTTGATGTTAGGGAAAACTTTCCAACAGTGAGAGATATACAGAAATGCAACAGGCCATTTCAGGAGTTACTAGATGACCCATCATTGGACATCTTCAAACAGACTTCATAATCACTTGTTAGATTATTTGTGCAGATTATTTTCCAGATGTGATTTAGACTAGATGCCTCGGTGTTATCTTCTTACTCTGAGATTTGGCAAATTTTTGGCTTTGGAGTCTATTTGAAAAGTAACATCAAACATCTAATTTGGCCAAAAGTCCATTAAAGGTTTTTTGTTTGTTTGTTTTTGACTAAATCTAGTCAAAGTTTAGCTGTTCACATCCTGACACGGAGTAATTCATAAGAAGCAATGACTAAAGCCTCTATGAGGAAGGCAATGTAGTCTTATTGCAAATGACTGCATATTTCTGGGGATACAGAGTGGGAAAAGGCAGGGGTTGGGGCAAAAATCCTAGAAGTGATGAGCTTTCCCTCAAAACTTCCCTCTTCTCAAAGGGGAGGATATGAAAGGAAACATCCTCCTTTTTGGTATTACTGAACATGGTGTTCTTCAAGCTACTCTATGAACTTTTGGACATGTTGCATAAGATCTAAGTTTAAAATCACAGACTGCACGCTCATTTCAATTGTTCAACAAACTCTTCTTAAAGATAAAGGAAAGAGGAATTCTTTATCAATTGCAATTCATCCACCTAACAAGTTTTTTCTTAAAGAGAAAGGAAAGGGAAATTCTATATTAATTATAATTCAATTTATATATACCTTAGAGCCTTCCATAGTGCTGTGTAAACTCAAATATAATAACTATTTTCAAAATTCTTTGTATCCTCTAACTTTCCTTATATTGTACTTAGTTAAGATTGCAGATAATAATTTCAATAAACTGTCTTGCCTGATGAAAAATGGCCCCATGGGTCACTTTTAAAATTCAATATATTTTGAATAATCTTTCTGACATATGCTATGCATTAGTAGGTGATTACTGACAATAGAATACAAGTGGATAATCAAAAATGAAATTGCAAGATAGTTCAGAAGTGGTTTTGGTATAAATATCAAAACAGAAATCATTCAAAAATCAAATGACTGGTCACAACAAATTTTCTTTGTTAACTATAAGCGTAGCAATATTGCATAAAGCCATATTTATTAAAATTTAAAAGATATTTAAAAAGTAATCAAGCAATCAATTAACAAGCATTTATTAAGTTCCTAACATGTGTCAGGTACTGGGGATGTAAATAAATAAAGAGTCTCTGCTTTTCAAAGAGCTTCCATGTTCAAAGTCATATCCTTATAATCCCCTATCATTAATTTGTTCTTTCTTCTTTAATACAAGTCTCTCAGACATTATAATTCGAAGATGTCAGCTTCCTCTCACACAGTTCCTGATCCAAGTGACTTCTGGAAAGGTAGAAGACTAACCCCCTTTCCCTTAAGCCTGGAGCAACCTCATACATATACCAAATTTGTCCTAGTTTTCTGTTTTTTAGTTTTCTGTCTGCTTCTGCTATAGCAAAATATTGATGCCATAGATAGGACACACTTCTGCTTTCCAACATCTCCTTCATAGAGTTTGGGGCGGGCGGGCGGAGTTGTGAGAGAAGGGACAGGCAGACTTGAATTCTGCTGCTTATTGTCACAGGATGGTGAGGTGAGGGCAGGGTCAGAAAATAGTCATAGAGATTACAACAGCAAAAAGAAAATTGTTGAGTGGATTCTTAAGCTTGTGCGCCCTGCCAGATCATCTTTATCATTGGAGGAGGGAGTGCTGACAATAAGAATTAGCTGATAGTCTTCTATACTATTAATTCATCAGGTTATTACCTACTGAAACTCCTTGGTATCTGTTAAGACAATTACAATTACTTTACCTTTTGTGTAAAGTATTTTACACATTTTTTTGGAATTTTTGGAAGTTTTGAAAGATTATGAAAGTCAGGAAAAATGTCTAGTCCTCTATCTTTTGGGTTAGGTGACCAGAAGTTACCTCAAAATGTCTAATTCTGCCAAAGTGGTATTAAAATAAAATAAAATAGCAATTCCTGGAGCCTGGGACTAGAGGATCCTAATGTGTCTGCAGGCAAGTTGCACCACAGATCTGAGTGGCCAAGCGCTGGAAGGGAGAGCAAATGGTTATCCAAGAAGGAATCATCTTCCATTAAGTGAAGCACTAGACTAATTTAAGAGTAAGGAGAGAAGAGGGAATATGATATGCATGCTCCCTTTCCAACAATAACCAAAAAAAGCTGATGTACAGGGGTCTCATGTGAAGAAAGGAGAGATGAAAGCCACCTAAAGATACAGAGGATTTGAGAAAGATCTTAAAGGTAGGCAGAGTTCTTCACAAACATTGTACTAGTACATGCTATGAAACTTGATGGATTAAAGAAAGCCTGTCATCATCAACTCTGAGACACCACTACACACCTGTCAGATTGGCTAAAATGACAGGAAATGATAATGATAGCTGTTGGAGGGGATGTG
>JAJPUD010000062.1:392387-446327 GCA_023553655.1 Myrmecobius fasciatus
TCAATGTTGAAAGGTCACTCATATGTTTTGCAAATAAAAAGCTTTATAAAAAAAAAGAAAATCTCACTAAATTATTAGTTTTAAAATAAAAAATAAAGGAGCAAAATCTTTAAATTCCATATATCAATCAACTTTCTGTATTTAGATGTATACTTTTTATATCAAAATATTTCTTTTTTAATTGTATTTTTTTCAAATAAATGCAGATAGTTTTCAATTCAAAAAAAAAAAAAAAGAAAGCCTGTCATCTACCACAATTCCATTGCTAGGGGAGGGTAATCAGGACTTTGTCTAAAGCACCAAAATTTACATCATACACTCTCTTCAGAGTCTCTTCGCTGTTCCTCACAGATTGACATATTTCTTCATTTTCCATGTCTTTGCACTTAATCTCATTCATGCCTGGAAGGCTCTACTCCCTCACTTCTGAATCAAAAATGCCTCTTTCAAAAGTCTGCTCAAAAATCAGTTTATTTGTGAAATCTTCTGTTTCTACAATCCTATATGCTCAGATCGATGTCATTAAAGCACTGAACAAACACTAAGTGCCTTCTGAATCAAAAAAGACATATTAAACTATGTTTGCAGTAATTCAGTGCAATTTGAATCAAAAATCCATATTGAGTGCCTTCTGTTTATACAACATTGTAGAAGGCTCTAAGCAACAAACAAAATTGAAAATGTCTCATCATCAAAGATCAAAACCTTTGGTACACTATTCTACCATAGGATTTGCAAGGATTAGCAAGTAACTAATTTTAGCCACAATTTATTTAGATTATATCACAGAGAGTAATATGAAATAATGGTAAACAGCCTTCAATACCTGGCTAAACAATATGAAATTTAATCAGTAGAAAATGGGGAGCTATTAAATGGTTTAGAGCTGAGAAGTTACATGATCAGATTCATACTCTGTTACAACCCACATATTCACAAATGAAATCAGACCTAATCAATTGGAAAAACATTAAGTGCTCATGGGTAGGCAGAGCGAACATAATAAAAATGACAATACTACCCAAACTAATCTACTTATTTAGTGCCATACCAATCAAACTCCCAAGAAATTATTTTACAGATCTAGAAAAAATAGTAGCAAAGTTCATTTGGAAGAACAAAAGGTCAAGGATTTCAAGGGGATTAATGAAAAAAAAGGCAGATGAAGGTGGCCTTGCTGTACCAGATCTAAAACTATATTATAAAGCAGCGGTCATCAAAACCATTTGGTACTGGCTGAGAAATAGAGCAGTCGATCAGTGGCACAGGATAGGTTATCAGGACAATCTAGGCAATAACCTAAACAATTTAGTGTTTGATAAACCCAAAGACCCCAGCTTTTGGGATAAGTACTTACTATTCGGCAAAAACTGCTGGGAAAATTGGAAACTAGTGTGGAAGAAATTAGGGCTTGACCCATACCTAACACCACATACCAAGATAAGATCTAAATGGGTTCAAGATCTAGATATAAAGAGTGATTTTGTAAGCAAGTTAGAGGAACGTAATATAGTTTACCTCTCAGACCTGTGGAGATGGAATAAATTTATATCCAAAGAAGATGTGGAACTCCTAATTGAACACCAGATAGATAATTTTGATTATATTAAATTAAAAAGTTTCTGTACAAACAAAACTAATGCAGACAAGATAAGGAGGGAAGCATCAAATTGGGAAATCATCTTTACATTTAATGGTTCTGATAAAGGCCTCATTTCTAAAATATATAGAGAATTGTCTCATATATATAAGAATTCAAGCCACTCTTCAATAGATAAGTGGTCAAGGGATATGAATAGACAATTTTCAGATGATGAAATTAAAACCATCTCTAGTCATATGAAAAGTTGCTCCAAATCACTATTGATCAGAGAAATGCAAATTAAGACAACTCTGAGATACCACTACACACCTATCAGATTGGCTAAAATGACAGGAAAAGATAACGATGAATGTTGGAGGGGATGTGAGAAAACTGGGACACTAATACATTGTTGGTGGAACTGTGAACGGATCCAACCATTCTGGAGAGCAATTTGGAGCTATGCTCAAAAAGCTATCAAACTGTGCATACCCTTTGACCCAGCAGTGTTTCTACTGAGCCTATATCCCAAAGAGATCTTAGAGGAGGGAAAGGGACCCACATGTGCAAGAATGTTTGTGGCAGCCCTTTTTGTAGTGGCTAGAAACTGGAAACTGAAGGGATGCCCATCAATTGGAGAATGGCTGAATAAATTATGGTATATGAATGTTATGGAATATTATTGCTCTGTAAGAAATGACCAGCAGGATGATTTCAGAGAGGCCTGGAGGGACTTGCATGAAGTGATGCTGAGTGAAATGAGCAGAACCAGGAGATCATCATACACGGCAACAACAGTATTACATGATGATCAATTCTGATGGACATGGCTCTCTGCAACAAAAAATTGTCTCAAACCAGTTCCAATTGTTCACTGAAGAAAACCATATACACCCAGAGAGAGGGATATGAAATATGGACCACAACGTAACATTTTCATGATCTCTTTTGATATTTGCTTGCATTGTGTTGCCTTTCTCTGATTTTCTTTTTTTTCTTGTAGATAGGATTTTTCTTGCATAACTTATCAAGTATTTCAACATTATTAACATGTAGTGGACTTCCTGCCATCTAGGGGAGGGGAAGGGACTGGGGGTAAAATTTGTAATGGAAAGCTTTGTAAAGATCAATGCTGGGGAACTACCCATACATATGTTATACAAATAAAAAGCTTTAATAAAAAAAAAACCCACAGCCCACATATTCAATTAGTTGCCAAGTCTTATTGATTCTGTCTCCTAAAAGATCTTCCCATATCAAATCTCTCTTTCCTAAAGTAAAACTCTTAAAGAATAGGTATAGAAGGCTACGTATGACATCACTTGAGTAATAGTCAACAAATTATGATATAAGAATTAATGGAATAGTGGTGTGAAATAAGATGTGAAAAATATGGAGGATTCAAAAAAGTGTGGGAAGGCCTTGAAGAACTGATACACAATTAAATGAGTAAAACAATATAAACAATGATTTTTAAAATGCAAACAAAAACAGAAAGATAATAAGACAAAACAAACTGTGTTATAACCACAATGATCAAGTTTGGCTCTAAATTAAAGAATTAAAAAAATGTATTTCTCTCCTTTCTTAGAATGAAAGATTGGGGAATGTGGGTATAATATGAAGCATATACTAGTAGATACATCAATAATTTGGTTATTTTTGTAAAATTGTTTTTTTCTGTTTCTTTTAAAATCTATTATGAGGAATGGCTTTCTGAATGGATAGGAAGGAAAGGAATATAACATTAAAATAAAAAAGGTCAATAAAAATAATGAAAATAGATGCATGATATTGTGTAGCATTTTCTGTTCAATTCCATTTAGCAAACATTTAAGTACCTACTATTTTTTAGAGCACTGTACTAAACAGAGATTTATAAATTTTAGATTAGATAGTTTCTTCATTCAAAAACCCAATAGCTTAATATGGAGATGTGACATATAAATAGATAACTATAATCCAAAAAATGTAATGAAAATGAAAAAAGCACAAAGTCTGAGTAGCAAGTAGAAGGCATTCTAGACATAGTAAACAGTGCCATCAAAGATATGAAGATAGAAAAGTGCATCTACAGGGAATTAGCAAGTAATTCATTTTAGTCACGATTTAGGATACATCATGGGGAGTAATATGAATAAGACACTTGGTAAGGAGCCTTCAATGCCTGGTTAAACAATATGAATTTTTATTCAATAGAAAATGGGGAGTTATTAAATGGTTTAGAGCATGATCACATTTATAACAAGGAAAACAAGAATACTAAAATGTAAAGGACAGAGTCAAGTGGGGAAGAGTGTGGGAATAGAAAGATCTGTTATGGGTCTGTAGCAGTATTATAAAGATGAATAACTTTGAAAAACTTAGGAACTCTAATCAAGAAATGGCTAATGATAAGAGAACTCAGGATAAAACATGTTACCCACTTCCTAATAGAGAGATGATGGGCTCCTAGGGTAGACTGAGGAGTAAATTTGCCAAGGGGAGGATGTACATGGTTAATGTGGGGAATTTGTTTTGCTTGACTATACATATTTTTATTGTTTTTGTTTTTCTTGCTTTTTCAATTAGGTGATGAGGAGGAGGGAGGAGGTGCAAGGAGGAGAATTCTACTCTTTTTTAAATAAGAAAAAAGGGAGTCTGTTGCAGTAAGCAAGGGGGTTGGTAGTAAAAGCTTTTACTAATGGCAATAGAAATAGACATAGGAAATGAACATGAGAGATATGGCAACTTTAAAATGACAGGACTTGAAGTGCAAGATATGTGAAAGATAATCAGTCAGTAATATTTCTTAAGCATTTACTATGTGCCAGACATTGTGTAGCACAATGCGGCAAACACAAGATGCTGAATGAATCAAGGTTTTACAGAGGAAGAGTGAAATCAAGAGGAATATGTTTTAGGGGAAAGATTATAAACTCATTCCTGGATATGACTTATTTCGGGACTAGTGGGAAATGTAGGAAATATCCTATAAACAAATGAATAATCTATAATATCCACTTAACCAAAACTCCTCCTATTACAAATAAATAAGAATTACTGTGGCTGGTGATGAGAACTCCAGGGTGGAAAATGAAGAAATTTCCAGGAAATCTTGACTAAGTGAGAAATCTGTGACCCATGACATGAAGTAAATTTAAATAATATGTCTGGAGCAAGCTAGAAGGAACTACTAATGCAATACTTACTCAATCCTTTCTCCTGACTATATTAAAAAGTACTTAGTTAATTTATCTCAGAAATATAATTGTAAATCTGTTATTTAAAAAAATACATCATTAAGCTTTTGAAAAGTTGAAATGTTATGATGGTATCATATATTAAAGATTTAAAAATAATTCATGTTTTTAAGTATTACTTACTTATTAGTCTTCCTCTGAGAGAATATTTTCGCAGTTTTTCAATTATATCAACAATAATTAAGGAACCCAGAACCAATGATACTGAAAAGTCAGGTGAGGCTTCACACTTAATTATGTTTTCATTCTTTCTGACCTGTTTTAAGAAAACCAATGAGAAACATTTATATAATTGTGCTTCTTCATTAAAATATCTTTTGCCATTATGGAATTATTCCCCTGACATAAAAGGGAATTTCATTCCCCTTCCCCCCAGCTCAATTAATCACAGAAGATGAACTGCCAATTGATTAACAAGATGCTTCTATCCTATGATCCTTTTATAAAATATAAAGACCTTTCTCTAAGTGAAGCTGATGGAAGATGGTCTCACACACACACACAATTAATCCTTAAAGGCTTATTTTAGTCAGTTTAAAGGCAATTCTAACAGGAAAGCTAAGAACTATCATGCCCAGTATGCAGCATGAGGACATTATGAGAAGGAGAAAGTCATTGAAGCATTACAGTTTCAGATATACAAGTTGGTAGAACCAAGATGGCAGAGAGTAGATGGGTCTTTGTCTGGGCTCTTTCTGGCTTCCCTCAAAATCAATACCAGAGCAAGCATCTGAATGGATTTTAGAGTAACAGAACCCACAAATATTTGGAGTATAACCAATTTACAGCAGAAGATATTTTGGAAGAACTTCAAAAAAGCTTTATTTCAATTGGGCAGAAGGTCAGAGGGGACATTGGCTAAGTGGCGGCAATCTAGGGCAGAGTGACTTCCATATTGTGGGAAACTTTTGGGAGGCTCTTAGCCAAAATACAGCAGCATTGGCTACTCTGTCCTGGTTCAGAAGACACTAGATCAGCAGACTAGCTGTCAGATCTCCAACTACAGAAGACAAATAGTGAGCCCCTGAACCCCAGAATAACATAGGACTTGACCATATCCACCTAACACAGGAAGGAAGCCAGCAGCACCAGCCCAAGAGCAGCATGAAGCCGCTGTTGCTTGTAGAGATAGCTTCAGACAATCTCCCCTTTGCTCTAAAAGCATACCTCAACCTTTAAAAATGAGCAAAAAAACAGAAAGAGCTCTGACCATAGATAATTTTTATGGAGCACGGAAGAACAGACATCAACCCCCCAAGGACACAAAAGCCAAAACATCTCCAGATGAAGTCCAAAAGACTGGTCTCCATCTCACAAGGACCTCTTGGAAGAATTCAAAATGGATCTTAAAAGAGAGTTTGAGGGGCAGCTAGTGGATAGAGCACCAGTCCTGAAGTCAGGAGAATCTAAGTTCAAATCTGGTTTCAGACACTTAATGCTTCCTAGCTGTGAGACCCTGGGCAAGTCACTTGATCCCAATTGCTTCAGGGGGAAAAGGAGTTTGAAGAAAAATGGGGAAAGGAAATGAGAACTTTGCAGGAGAGTTTGGAAAAGGAAATACAGAAATTATCTGAAGAAAATTCCTTTAAAAATAGTTTTAGAGAAATGGGGAAAAAACATATAACTCCTTACAAAATAGATTTGATAAAATGGAAAAAAAACAACTTCTTGAAAAACAGAATTTGTGAAATGGAAAAAAAATCCAATGAACAAAATAACTTCTTTAAAAGTTTAATTGGCCAAATGTCAAAGAAGATAAAACAGCTAACTTAAGAAAATAATTCAATGAAAATTAGAATTGAAAAAATGGAAGTGAATGGCTCAATGAGCCATGAAGCATCAGTCAAACAAAACTAAAAAAAATGAAAACATTGAAGAAAATGTAAAATACCTCATTGGAAAAATAACTGACTTGGAAAAATAGATCCAGGAGAAATAATCTAAGAATTATTGGACTACTTGTAAACTATGATTTAAAAAAATCTTGAAGATATTTAACACAATATTAAGAAAAACTGTCCTGATATTCTAAAACCAGAGGGTAAAATAGCTACTGAAAGAATTTACTGATCACCTCCTGAAAGAGACCCCCCCAAATGAAAACTCCAATAAATATTATAGCTAAATTTCAGAATTATCAGATTAAGAAGAAAATATTGCAAGCAGCCAGACAGAAACAATTTAAATATCAAGGAGCCACAATCAGGATTACCCAAGATTTAGCAGCTTCCACTTAAAAGGATCCAAGGGACTGGAAGATGATATTCTGAAGGGCAAAGGAGCTTGTATTACAGCCAAGAATCAGCTATCAGCAAAATTAAGCATTATCTTTCAGGGAAAAGATGGGAATTCAATGAAATTGGGGTTTTCATTTATTTTTTATGAAAAGACCAGAGCTAAAGAGAAAATTTTATCTTCAAAAACCAAACTCAAGAGAAGCATAAAAAGATAAAAAGGGAAAAAAAAACTATGTTTCTTTTAAAAGTTAAAAAGTTTACATCCCTATATGGGAAAATGATATATTTAACTCTTGAGAATTGTATCTCTGTTAGGAGTATAGTTAAAGGATGTAGCCATAATTTGATTTTATCATGATGATATAAAAAAGAAAATAGAGATGGAAAAGGGATTGTTACTAGAAGAAGAGGAAAAGGAATATAAAATGGAATATAAATTATATCACATGAAGAGGTAAAAAAAAGATCTATTATAGTTGAGGGAAAGAAGGAAGGGTAGGGGCAGCTAGGTGGTGCAGTGGATAGAGCACCAGCCCTGAAGTCAGGAGGACCTGAGTTCAAATCTGGTCTCAGACACGTAACAGCTGTGTGACCCTGGGCAAGTCACTTAACCCCAATTGCCTTAGCAAAAAACAAAACAAAAAAACAAACAAAAAAAAAAAAGAAGGAAGGGTAATGAGCATTGTGTAAACCTTAATCTCATTGGATTTGGTTCAAAGAGAGAATATCAAACATACTTAACTTCAAAGAGAAACTTGTCTCACTCTATAGGGAAGTAGGAGAGGAAAAGGGAAAGAAAGGGGAGAGGCTAATAGAAAGGAGAAGAGAAGTAAAAGGGGAAAGGGATAAAAAGGGGAAGGGGCTGTAAAAGAAGAGGGCTATTTGAGGGAAGTGATGGTCAGAAGCAAAACACTGGAGAGGAGGGAAAGGGGGAAAGGGAAGACAAAAGTGTAACTTGGAGAAAATAAGATGGTGGGAAATACAGAGTTAGTCATTTTAATTTAAATGTGAGTGGGATGAATTCTACCATAAAACAGAAGAATATAACAGGTTGGATTAAAAGCCAGAATCCTACAATATGATGATTACAAGAAATACATTTAAAGCAGAATGATACATAAAAAATAAAGGTAAAAGACTGGAGCAGAATCTATTATGCTTCAATTGAAGTAAAAAAAGCAAGAGTAGTAATCCTGATCTCAGATCATGCAAAAGCAAAAACAAATATAATTAAAAGAGACAAGAAAGGAAACTACATTTTGCTAAAGGGTACCACAGATAATGAAATAATATCAATACTAAACATATATACACCAAGTGGTACAGTATTCAAATTCCTAGAAGAAAAGTTAAGAGAACTATAAGAATTCTACAGCAAAATATATTAGTGAGGGATATCTACCTTGCTCTATCAGAACTAGATAAGTCAAACTACAAAATAAATAAGAAAGAAATTAAGGAGGTAAATAAAATTTTAGAAAAGTTAGAAATGATAGACTTTGGGAGAAAATTAAATGGAGACTGAAAGGAATATACTTTTTTCTCAGCAGTACATGAACCTACACAAAAATTAACCATATATTAGGGCATAAAAAACTCAAAATCAAATGCAGAAAGGCAGAGATGTAAATGCATCTTTTTCAGATCATGATATAATAAAAATTACATGTAATAAAAGAATAGGGGAAAATAGACCAAAAGTAATTGGAAATTAAATAATTTAATCCTAAAGAATGAGTCCATGAAACAACAAATCATAGATACAATCACAGATTTCATCCAAGAGAATGGCAATAAAAAGACAACATAGCAAAATTTGTGGGATGCAGCCAAAGCAGTTCTTAGGGGAAGTTTTATATCTCTAAATGCTTACTTGCACAAAACAGAGGGAAAAAAGATCAGGTACACAAGTTACTTTGGCTATACATATTTCCTATGCTCATGACTTTTACAGTATAGACTAAATTTGCATCAGCTCTTTTCACAAGTTCTGGGTATACCACAGTTTTTTAGGAGGAAGTTTGCTGTACCAACTGTTGTTCTTAAAATGCCCTTTTAGTAAATGAGCTATGTGAAGGGAAGATTTTATCTACTAATTGACTATTAATGGGAAAGGCACTAGCAGTTATGAATAAGAGGAGGAGAAGTAGCAATACTAGGAGGAAGAACAGGAGGAGAAGGAGGAGGAAAAGGAGGAGAAGAAAGGAAAAAAAGAGGAGAAAAATGAGAAGTCATGAAGGAGTAGTAATGCCTAGAGAAAGAGTAATCTGGCCTTAGACCTACCAACTGTATGATCCTTGGCAAGTAACTTGGTTTCTGTCTCAGCTTCCTCACCTATAAAATGAGGATAATAAAAGCACCTTCCTCACAGGATTGTACAGAGAATCAAATGAGATATCAATAAATTATATAGCAAAGTGTTTGATACAATTTTGTTGTTATTTAGTTAATTCATAGTCATGTCTAACTCCTCATACTCCTATTTGGGGTTTTCTTGGCAGAGATACTGGAGTGATTTACCTTTTCTTTCATCAGCTCATTTTAAAGATGGGGAAACTGAGGCAAATAGGATTAATTGACTTGACCAGTAAATTAGTAAGTATTTGAAACCAGATTTGAACTCAGGAAGTTGAATCTTCCTAGTCCAAAGATCATTTCCTTGGTAAAGAATAATGGTCTGTTCACTATGGTGCCATCAAGCTGTCCAACTGGGCACAAAAATATACTTGATAACAGGTTGTTTACCTCTTTGTTACAAAGGATGCTTCAATAGGAAGGTTAGAATTAACTGTAGGTTGAAAGACAAAAAGGCATCAAGAGCTTTTTCAAAGAAAAAGGAAAGAATGAAAAAAATAAATATAAGGAGAAGCTAAAGACTCCCTCTTCACTTAATGTCATCAAATAAAAGTATTTCTATCTAAGGCAAATGACAAACTTCTAAAGCAGATCTAAATACTAGTTCAGGTTTGGTGATACCAATACCTGTGTGAAGACCACATAGGACTGTGATTTAAGAAACCTGGGTTTTAGTCCTGTTTTGCCATCATTGAACTGTGTACAAGTAACAATCTCTCTGGGTCTCAATTCTCCATCTGTAAAGTATGGGGCTTAAGCTAGATGGTTTTCTAAAAGTTCTAAATTCTGTCAGAGTATTTAATACCTAGAACAAGTTAAATATAAAGAAATGTTTTTAGGGGCAGCTACATGGTACAGTGGATAAAACGCTAGGTGTGAGTCAGGGAGAGCTAAGTTCAAATTGGCCTCAGACAGAATCCAGTAATTTGATATTGGGCAAATCCCTTAACCTCTATTTCCTGCTTCAATCTCCTCCCCTGTAAAATAGGTAACAGCACCTTCTTTTCAGGATTATTGTGAGGATCAAATGAGATAAATATATGTACAGTGGTTAGTACAAAGTCTAACACATAATAGATGTTTTATAAGTGCTAGCCACAATGATGGTGATGGTGGTGATGGCAGGGTGGTACCATGGAACTAAGAGTAATTCTGAGTCAGAAAATACAAGTTTATGATGCTAAGTGAAGTGAGTAGAACCAAGAGAACATTGTACACAGTAACAACAAGATTATATGATGATTAACTGTGATGGTCTTGGCTCTTTTCAACAGCGAGGTGATTCAAGCCAATTCCAATAGACTTGTAATGGAGAGAACCATCTGCAGTCAGAAAGAGAATTGTCGGGACTGAATATGGATTACAATATAGTATTTTCACATTTTTTGTTGTCATTTGCTTTTTTGTTTTCTTTCTCATTTTTTCCCTTTTTTGATCTGGTATTTCTTGTGCAGCATGATAATTGTAGAAATATGCATAGAAGAACTGCACATATTTAATATATAATGGATTACTTGCCATCTAGGGAAGGGAGTGGGGGAAGGAAGGGAGAAAAACTTGGAACACAATGTTTTGCAAGGATGAATGTTGAAAACTATATTTTGAAAATAAAAAGTTATTATTCTAAAAATAAATAAATAAATAAATTTGAAAGGCTGGGCAAAAAAATAAATTCAATTTCAAATTTCATTCCTAACACATCTTCCTGTGTGGTTTTCAGCAAGTCCTTTAACTTCCTATGACTTCAAAATGAAGAATTCAGCTAGAGAACTTCCTATAATAATTCCCTTCCAGCTTTAGATCAGTGGTCCTGATCACAGGGACTACTATATAGTAGCAATGAAAATATAAAGAAAGTGATGGACATGAGTCCATTATCCATGTCTTTAACATGCTCCTTCCATATCACTATCCATTGATACCAACTTTCCCAAGAAATTTTCAGTGATCTACCTTCTTTCACAACCAAAAGCAATTCCTCTGCCTCCCCTTTCTATGGCCTTGTGTGGTAATATTTCATTAGTTCTACCCTATATGTACTCTACAGCTTTTCATTACTATTAGATTTTAAGCTCTTCAAAGGATTGCAGCAGTTTTATTCATCTTCAATGCTCATCCATAAGCATATGTTGAATGACATTCTTTGACAATTCTGACAATTCACACACTACTTAATGATTATCCATGTTTTTCAGTTTCAGTGTTGATGATTTCTGATAAAACTATAAGACCTCCCCAGAGTAAACACTCAATAAATTAAAATTGATTTTTATGCATGGTTCAGAAAAACTGCTCTTTGTTTTCCACAGAAATCTGTCCAGTAATCTTGTGAATTTGCCTGGTCTATTTTTGGAAAGGGAGATAATCTTTCCCATCGTGTGTTGCTGATTTAGTTGTATCTTTGTTTGCATGTGACCAAATAGATAAGAATACTAGAGTACCTCTATAAGAATGATCCTATAGGTGGGATTATTATTTTTTGCAAGGCAATAGAAGTTAAGTGACTTGCCCTGGGTCACACAGCTAGTAAGTGCCTGAGTCCACATTTGAACTCAGGTCCTCGTGACTCCAGGACTAGTGCTTTACCCACTGCACCATCTATTTGCCTCTATTGGTAGGAATTTTGAAAGGAATTTTGAAGTAATGAGGCACATATTTAACCTATACCAGATGGCTTGCTGTCTGAAGGAGGGAGAAGAGGAGAGAATGGAGAAATATTTGAGAACACAAAGTATTACAAAAATTAATGTTGAAAACTAAAAAAAATGGATCCAACTCATTATAATAGTTGTTCTTATTGTTAACCAATCAGAATTGATTGCCAATCTCAGGAGCACCCACTCTTCTGAGGACAAGTAAGTACTGAGTTGGTTCTGTGAGGAGTCTTTGCCATTCAAGAGTCCCACTGACCCCTTTTACTAATTATCCACTAGCATAATCAATAAAATGATGAATTACCCAGAAAAAAAAAAGAAGTCATGTGGTACAATAAGAAAAAGCATTGAATTTGGATTTGAAGAATCTGGGTTCAACTACATGGGTGATACTAGCAAATCTTCCATTCTCTACATACTGAGTTTTTTCTTCTGTAAAGAACCAACATAGTTGGATTGGATATAGGAACCAGCTCTACAAAACTCCCCAATGCAGGGCAATAAAATTGAAATGTAATTGGGATATGTTTAACACAATAAATAAAACTACAAGAGGATGATAACGAGAATTTCTAAATTAATAACTGATTATTTTGTTTCTATCTGAGTTTGATACCATTGGGCTAAATGACTTCTAAGATCCAGTTTTAAACATAATTCAATGGATTTGAGGTCAGATAAGGAAAGATAATAGGTGAGAAAGATGTTAAGGGGCAGCCAGAGCCTTGGAGCATCTCCCAGTATTCTCAACATTAATGTAGTCTAGAAAATCCTTCCTACTTACCTCTGCAACTGCTATAGAAAACCCAAAGGATGGAAGTGTTGTGAATATCATACACATCATCAAAGGAGGTCTCCTAGCAAAGAAGAAAATAAGCAAGTAAACAAAAGCAATAATGTACAGGATTACCACTTCCTGTTATATTTTGCTAATTCAAGGACAGTTTTTCTAAGAAGTTCCTCCTTCCTATTTCTATTTCAGAAATGATTCAAAGTGGGAACATACATGCATGCACACACACAAACACACACACACACACACACACACCTCAAATTATTCACCTAAAAGAGTAAGAGATTTTGAAATAAAGTGCAAAAGAAAATATATGCACATTAACCATTGGAACTTTTAGCTTACAGTAGAATGTAAAGTGACATTTGCTGTTGTCATGCTTAATTGACAAGAATCATTGGGCTTAGGAGCTATTTTTAAAAATGATGTGGGGGGAAAAATATTGGATTTGCAATCAGCAGATATGGGTTCCAGTACCAAACCTGGATTTATTTTCTATAGTAAATTATCTTGAAAAAATTATCTATTCCTCTAATCCTAGCTCTTTCATCTGGAAAATGGACTTAATGATAATTATACTGTGTATTTCATAGGGTTGTCATGAGGGAAAAAAGTTTGCAAAGTGTAAATCAACAAACCTTTGTTAATTGATCAATTAACAAATATTTATTAAAGAACCTACTCTGTGTCAGGCACTGTGCTAGGTCCTGAATTTGTGAAGATGAATATAAACTATTAGGCTTACAGTTAGAAAGATCATCTAGTCCAACACCCTGTGTTTTATAAATCAGACATTAAAGAAACACAGAGAAAGGAAGTGGTTTTACTAAGATCACTCAAGTAGTATACAGTCAACAAGTCAGGTCAATTATTATCATCTATTAAGCACCTACTATGTGCCAGACACTGTAGGAATACAAATAAAAGTTAAAAAAAAATTCCTATCCTCAAGGAGCTCACAATTTATGGGGAAGACAGTATGCAATGAATGATATCTAAGTTACATACAGTATAAACTAAAAGATAAAATAAGTAATATTGTAAATAAAATAAGTTTAAAAATAGATAAAATAAGCTATTTATGGGATAAACTGAAGATAATCAACAGAGGGAAAACACCTAAATTAAGGGGAAGTAGGGAAAAGCTTCCTGTAGAAAGTGGAGTTTTAGGTGAGACTTGAAGGAATCCAGAAGGCTGAAAGGAGAAAAGAGAACATTCCAGATATGGGAGACAACCAGAAAAAAATGCCTGACCCTAAATGATGGATTGCCTTATTCAAGGAAGAAGATCACCAGTGTCACTCAATCACAAAATACTTTGTGGAGAAAGAGTCTGAGGTGTAAGAAGCCTGAAAGCGTAGGGAGACAGAGGGAACAAGTTATGAAAGGATTTGAATGACAAAGTATTAAAGTTTGATTCTGGAAGTGATAGAGCCACTGGAGCTTACTGAGTGAGGGGAAGGGGATGACATGGGTTACTTTCCAAAGATCACTTTGACAAATGGGTGGAGGATGGACTAGAATGGGGAGAGATTTGTGTCAAGGAGATCAATCAGCAGTCTATTGCAAAGCATAAAGAAATGAAGCCCTGTACCAGGGCTTTAGAGGACAGATTGTCACAGAAGAGAAGGGCACATGTAAGAGATGTTATGAAGGTAAAGTTGATAGGTGTTGGCAACATATATGGAGGTGAGAATAAGGAGCTAAGGGTGACATCTAACTTTCAAGTCTGGGTGACTGGGAGGATGTTCATAGTCCCTAAAAAATAGGAAAATTCAGAAAGGACAAAGGCTGGGACTAGAGGTGGGAAAAATAATGAGTTCAGTTTTGGACATGTCAGGTTTAATATCTCTACCAGAAATTCAATTTGAAATGTCCGATAGACAGTTGGAAATATGAGAATGGAGGTCCAGAGAGGTTAGGGGCTACACAGAGAAAATAATTGAACCTATTGGAGTTTATGAGATTACTAAGCGAAGAATCACTGTTTTCACCCCTCCACACTTACTACCCCAACCTTTATCCTTTCTGAATTTCACTATTACTGAAGAAGAAATAAAGGCACTATTGCATATGCCTTCCGAAGAAGTTTAGCCACCAAAGGAAAAAGTGATATGGGAGGACAACTAGAGGGCATGGATGATCCTGTGAGTGTTTTGAGGATGGGAGGAATTGTGGTCAGTATAGAAGCAGCCCATAGATAGTAAAGACTGGAATCCAAAGCAGAATTGGAAATTTGTTCCTCTGATTCTAAATCAATTGCACTTTGTATTTCTATCTAGGATTGCTCTCCAACTCTCAACCTATGAAATGCTATGCAAGTATGATTTCTCATTAAAGTTCTTGCTTGTTTTTTCAGCACATCTTTGCTTGAATTTTAGACAAGAACATTTTCTTAAATAGGGCACAAAAACAATCAATATTAATTTACTAACTATTGTGATATTGGTTCTTCTAGTTTTGTCAGTTTTTCCCTTTACATTGGAAACCAAAATGGTTGACTTGATCATGATTTTCAGTTCCCAAAATTTGGGAACTTTTACAAGTTTGCACAAGCTAGTCCATATATCTGAAATGCATTCCCTCCTCACTCCTACATCAAGAATTCCTCACTTCCTATGAGATTAAATACAGGAATCATCTTCTTTCTCCATATCCCTAATTGTTAGTGTTTCATCAAGTTATTTCACTCTTACTTATCTGTGTAAATGCCATACCTCACTTGCCTACAGGATATAAACTCTCTGCCTTGCTTATAGTCGGTGTTGGATAAATGCTTCTTGAATTGAATATAATATTTCATAGCACTTTTTTGGCAAAGCTCTTCACATTTAGCTTTTCACTTGATCCTCACAACAACTATGGAAGATAGATGCTATTATTAACCTCATTTTACAGTCAAGGAAACTCTAGCCAAGAGAAATTAAGTGATTTGCCTAAAGTCACCCAAACAGTGTCTGAGATAGGATTAAATAAGTTTTCCTGACTCACAAATGTAGGGGCTCAATACATTGGCATTACCTACCTGTGAATTACCACTTTCAGTCTACACATGAGAGTCAGAATCTTGTATGGGATGAGGAGAGTTAAAGCATTATGAAAGTAATTCTTATTTTCAACATGGCTCATTTCCCTTGACAGCTGATATTTCTATGTCACTCTCATTTATACAACAGGGCATCAATTCTCATTGCTCCAAGTTCATGATCATGTATAAAAATACTCAAAACTATTCAAGGCAATTTTACCCAAAGTCATTTTGCAAGAGCAATCCTTTTCTTGATATATGTGTCTTTCCTGGTCAGAGAAAGTGAATCCAGGAGGTTATAGAATGGCAGTGATGGTCAAAAGTCAAAAGGAACTAGCTCTGGTGCTTTATTGAGCTTATAAATATGAAACTTTCATTGCAGGTAGAAAGTGTCCAAACAGTCAGACCTAGCAAGAGCAATGTGAAACATGAAAGCCACAAGTGTACTTCCTGGAATGGTCTGGGGAAATAAAGGCTTTATTTATAATGTTGGCACATACCACATCCAAAAGAGGCCCTTTGATCAGAACTGAAAAAAAAAAGCAAAAGTTACAGGATCCCTAACATCTAACTTATTGCTTCCTGATTTTCTGCTAAAAGGGAATGGTGGCTTAAAAAACACTACTGTGATTCTGAGTTTTTTCCAAGAATTTGAGTCAAGTTCAGGTTAAATCCTAGGAAACTCAGAGTTCCCTATCAGGTGCTTCCTAAACCAGGAGAACTTTTAAACTGGCAACCATTTGTGTATCAGGGACCTCAAAACTTCCTTATTTAAATGCAGCCTCTATGGATTTGGGGAGCCTACCTACATGATTCCAGGGAAAACTTTTTCTTTTTCTTTTCATGAATTTAAAAGAAAGAGAAGATTACATGTGAAACTGTGAACTTATCACATATGCTTTTTAAAATTTACATTAAATTTAATATGGCAGTAACAAAATGACCTTGTTATTTGTGTCCCCTTCTGCTCAGAGAATTCTTAGGATAATGAAAATATGAGTTCCCAAATAACCAATGGGTATTTTGGGGAATCTATGGGTATAAGACAAACTACCCAAAAGTCTAACTTTTCAGTGACATAACTCCAAGATTTGTGGGGTTTGCTTCTGAAAAATACTGAGCAATAACAGTATATTGGGAGTCAAGTATGAGTATTGAAATTACATTCAGTATCTACTGATATTCAGAGAGCACTTCACCTTTTACTTTAGTCCTTTCTCTGTCTCTCTCTCTGTTTCTCTCTCTCTCTCTGTCTCTTCAGTAAAAAGAGTTATTTTGGGGGCACCTAGGTGGTGCAGTGGATAGAGCACCAGCCCTGAAGTCAGGAAGACTTGAGTTCAAATCTGGTCTCAGACACTTAACACTTCCTAGCTGTGTGACCCTGGGCAAGTCACTTAACCCCAATTGCCTCAGCAAAAAAAAAAAAAGTGATTTTTCCCATTTTTAATCATTTTTTATTTTATATTCAAATCCATGTGTATATTAAATTTCTAAATATATAATTTCTTAAACATTCGGTATAGTTCAACTTCAAAATTAAAACGACAATCACAATGGAAAATATATTTTCCCCAGAAGACATAAATAATGCATTAGAAAAGATCAGATCATTCATTTAAGTATGTAACTATATTTACAACAGGGAAACTTGTTCCTATAAGCTTTCTCCCCTCCCTCAAGTGTGCTTATAGGTATTTAAATGTGACCTCTCAACAAGCATAATTAACTGTAACTTGTCTTTAATTACATCAAATCTTGCTATTTTATTTTAAAAAGTTATCCAATTTTTCAGAGGCCTGGAGAGACTTGCATGAACTGATGCTAAGTGAAATGAGCAGAACTAGGAGATCATTACACACGGCAACAAGACTATATAATGATCAATTCTGAAGGACATAGTTCTCTTCAACAATGAAATGTTTCAAACCACTTCCAATTGTTCAGTGAAGAAAGCCATATACACTCAGAGAGAGAGATGTGAAATGTGGACCACAACATAACATTTTCATGCTCTCTATTGATGTTTGCTTGCATTTTGTTTTCCTTCTCAGGTTTGTTTTTTCTTGTATTTTTGATTTTTCTTGTACAGCAAGATAACTATATATGTATACATATATTTGATTAGTCATAGTTTAACATAATTAACATGTATTAGACCACCTGCCATCTAGGAGAGGGGGGGGGGAAGGAGAGAAAAATTTGGAACAAAACACTTTGCAAGAGTCAGTATTGAAAAATTACCCATGAATATGTTTTGCAAATAAAAAGCTTTAATAAAAAAAATGTTATCCAACCAAAGATTCAAAACAAAGCATATCTTTGCCCAAGGTCAGTGTAGGAATGTTTTGTTTGATTATGCTAGTTTGCTTTTTTTTTTCCTGGTATAAAGACTTGGGGGGGGAGGGGAAGAGATGAGATGGAAAGAAAAATATGTTTATTAAAAATTATAAAATTTAATAAAGGAGTAAAAGTATTATCCAGCATGTACCCATATAAAGCAATCAGTTTCAAGTGATACAGACTTTATCAATATATCAAAGTAGTTATGAGTAAGAATTTATGAGAACTGGACAATTAAAAATCACATTCAGATAGACTGAAAATTCAAGACAGAATTTGAAAACAAAGACATATAACAAAGTTAGCTTGACTGTTGTATAATAAAATTCAACTTCCAGTATCTTGTATCTAAGATTTTGTAGGCACAAGAAGTAGGTCGAATGTTTAACTATCTTAATAAGGCACTTAAATTTTATTATCGTCTAAGACCTGTGGTGTCTTTAGTTTAGAGAAAGCCTGGTGAGTAAGCTCCTTACCCAATGCATATTGATACTTCATCAGCAACTTCTAGACTCACAGAGTCAATTGGGTCACTAAGGTAAAGTGGTTTGTCTATGTTCCAGAGCTAAAATATGTGAGAGGGAGTACTTGAAGCTGGATCTTCCTGAATCCAAAATCTCTCTTCTATCCATTGTACTGGACTGCCTCTAATCATTTAAATACTATTGGTTAATGTAATCTACTCAATTCTCAAGTCCAATGACAATTGAGAGTATTGTGAATTCATGTCAATTTTATTCATATCAAGAAGACTCATCCTCATGAATTCAAATCTAGCCTCAGACCTGAACTAGTTATGTGATCTTGGGCAAATCACTTAACACTGTTTGCTTCAATTTCCTCATCTGTAAAATGAACTGGAGAAGGAAATAGCAATTTATAGTATCATTGCCAAGACAACCCTAAATGAGGTCATGGAGAGTCAGACACAATCTCAACAATAACAATCTGTAATGTGTTCTTTCTCAGGAAAATTAGACTCTCATAGTACATACTACTTCTTATATCTGGGTAGTGCAAATGATGCAAAATTTAAAAAGAAAAGAGCATCACTGAAACATTTAAAAACTCACAGAAAGAACAAAAAGTTTATAAGAGACTGATAGAAAGTGTTACTGCTGTCATTTTAACTTTAATAAGTACCTTTAAAATGTATATAAATGTATATAAGAAAAGTCCAGTTTCACATACAATCTTTTTTTGCAGGCTCTTTATATCAAAGTGTCCACATTTATTGATGTTTAATATTAAAAAGTAATAGAAATAACTTGCTATTTTTCCAACATAGAAAACCTTTTCTAAAATTTCAGTAGAATGTTTTATTTTCCGATTAATAGTCAAATCAACATTAAGCACTTACTTCATGCCAAGCCCAAAGGATGAAAGGGAAAAGAACCAGAGAAACATTATACCTAACAAGTCTCAGCTCACAGCTTAGAGAAGCATCATAGAAGTTTTTCACCCAACCTCCAGTCTCCTGGCTAGGTGTCTTACCTAGATTCACTTACCATTGTTTTATTTTGGAGCAGAGACGATGCTTTTTGTATAAGAGAACTTTCACAGGAATCCAAACTATCAATGCCACTAATGCCACATAAGCAATAGAAATGGACACAACAAGCCAATAAGCTGTCTTCTTAGAGCCGGTATTCGGCTCTTTGTATACGGAGGCAAACTGTTCTGCCACCACAAGCGTTGGGATAAAAAAACAAGCAAATTCTAGGATCTCATAAACCAGGAATTTGATTAATTTTCTGGAGACCATTCTGAAACAGCCACCTCTTAGGAGAAAAAGCTTTCCCTCTTGATAATCAGTAATAAATACAAAGATACTGTTTTGAACTCTGTTCAAGCTCTTTGCAGGAACACACACACATGCATACATTAACCACTGATTTTTTTATGCTTTTATGGACTCTTATAGGGTTCAATATCCTTACTACCTATTAACCACAATATATCTGGGAAAGTGATTTCCTAGATTAGCTGCAGATGGATCATGAGTCATGAGTTTTACACCTCATTTCTTTGCATTAGTCAAAAATATTTATTATTACCATTAAACTTATGATGTCTATTAATATTTACATGCCATCTTATACTTCCAAAATTCTTAGGGCAATACAGCTATCCCACACACAAATTCTTCTTGACACAAATAAATTCTGTTATTCCCATTTCACCCATCAAGGAACTGGGATATATAACCACACTTTGTCTAGAACAAAAAATAAACAAATCCCAGTATTTTAAAGTGGCCCAATATCTCTAAGTTGTGAGATGTTGATCTACACCTAACTTCTCCCTTAATACTATCCAATTTCCTAGTAGTTCCTGTCAAATAGTGAGTCTTTTTCCTAATATCAGTTTTTTTTATCTATTGAATGCTATTATTAGATACAGTTCCTTCTGAATTTTGTGGACCTCATCTCTTGCATTGATTGATCTCAATACTTTTAATGATTATCAAATTTTTTTTTAAAAATTACTGCTTTGTAGTACCATTTAAGCTGTGGCACTGCTAGGCCCTTTTCATTTTCATTTCTTTTCATTATTTCCCTTTAGATTTTTGACCTTTTCCCTCCTCCTTATAAATTTCATTTTCTAGTTCTTTTTGTTAATATCTTTTTCTTTTGCAAAACAATTAGGATTAAGTGATTTGTCAAAGGTCACACAGTTGGGGAGTGTTAAGTGTCTGAGGAAGAATTTGAACTCTGGTCTTCCTGATTCTAGGGCTGGTACTCTATGCACTGCACCACTTAGTGGCTCCTTTTCTTGTTCTATAATCCTATATTACTTTGATTGGTATGACATTAAATGAGTTTATTGATTTAAGTAATCTTGTCATTTTCATATTATCTTGTCTTTATTGTGGCAAACAATTGTTTGTGATACCATTTATGCATTTCTTTGGTGCATCTTGGAGAGTAAGTTTCTATATACTTTATATATTCCCCAGTAATCTCTTCCTGGAAACTAAAGGAATGCCCATGAATTGAGGAAGGGCTGAATAAGCTGTGGTATCTGAAGGTGATGGAATACTGTTGTGGCATAAGAAATAAACAAATAGATTATTTCCAAAAAATATGAAAAGACTCATAGGAATTGATGCAAAATGAAGGAACAGAACAATTTATATTATGTATAAATATTATAAAAATGAACAATTTGGAGGACTTTTATAAAATGATTTGAGAATGAAATGAAGGGGAAACAACTGTAAAAACATTTTTAAAAGCTCTAAGGATTATGATCAATATGACTATTCATCATGCTAAATGATGAAAAATTTTGATAATGGCACTTTATTAAAAGTGATATCTTACAAAATAGGGGAGTAATCTATTAATGTAATGAAAGGGCAGCTAGGTGATTCAGTGAATAGTGCACTAGTCCTGAAGTGATAAAGACCCAGGTTCAAATCTGTTCTCAGACACTTAATACTTCCTAGCTGTGTGACCATAGGCAACTCACTTAAACTCAATTGCCTCAGCAAAAAAAAAAAAAAAAAAAGAAAAGAAAAAAGAAAAAAAAAGTAATGAACAAACAAAATAAATTCACAAAATTGAAAAAAAAACCATTAGTTTGTTTTGATTTTGTAAAAATGTATTGAGCATCCATTGCCCAAGAAGCTATGTTTTCTGTCCAAGAGATCTAGGGAAAGTAAGACACATAAACAAAAGATCACATAACAAGGCAATAGATGCTAAATACCACAGGATAAATATAAATAAAGTATTATTGGAGTTCCAAAGAGAGAAATGATTTTTATTTATTGTCATCAATAATGTCTTCAAAGAAGAACTGGTATTTGAGCTGCATCTTAAAAAGTGATTTTGATACACTGAATTTAGGTATTCCAGGCAGAGCATGTGAAAGAAATGGACACAAGTCAAGGTATATTTGGTAAATGTGAGCTATAGCTTGAAATAGTTTGGCAGCAATGGGAATAGGTATCAATCAACAGACACTTAATAAGCACTTTCTATGGACAAAAAGGATGAAAATGGTACTGTGGGGTCAGAATTAATAGAGTTTAGCAGCTGACTAGCTGTGGAGAACAAGGGGAAGAAGCCATAACTAAAGGTTTGAACTTCAGTGACTTGGGAAATTGTGGAACCATTAACATGAGAGAAATCGGTACAGATGTGTTACTCCTACACCAAATTTTCTCAGTCTGGGGTGTTGGCCCATGGATCCCACATTCAGTAAGTGTCTGAGGCAGGATGTAAACTGAGTTTTTTTTTTTTAATAAAGCTTTTTATTTGCAAAACATATGCATTAGGTAATTCCTCAACATTGACCCTTGCAAAGCTTTCTGTTTGTTACAAATTTTTCCCTCCCATTCCCCACCCCCTCCCCTGGATGACAGGTAATCCAATACCTGTTAATTATGTTAAAATATCTGACAGATCGAATATGTGTATATATATATTTATAGTTATCTTGCTGTACAGGAAAAAAAACCTGAGAAGGAAAACATAATATAAGCAACATCAATAGAGAATGTGAAAATGCTATGTTGTGGTCCAGACTCAGATCCCACAGGCTTCTCCCTGGGTGTATATGGCTTTCTTCATTACTGAACAACTGGAACTGGTTTGAAATATCATTATTGAAGAGAGCCATGTCCTTCAGAATTGATCATCATATAGTCTTGTTCTTGCCGTGTATAATGATCTCCTGGATCTTCTCATATCCCTCAGCATCAGTTCATGCCATTCTCTCCAGGCCTCTCGGAAATCATCCTCTGGTCGTTTCTTACAGAACAATAATATTCCATAATATTCATATACCATAATTTATTCAGCCACTCTCCAATTGATGGGCATCCTTTCAGTTTCCAGTTTCCAGCCACTACAAAAAGGGCTGCCACAAACATTCTTGTACATGTGAGATCCTTTCCTTCCTTTAAGATCTCTTTGGGATATAAGCCCAATAGAAACACTGCTGGGTCAAAGGGTATGCACATAAACTGAGTTCTTCTTGACGTCAACTTCAGCACACTGTCGTACTGTTTCTGAAGAGATAAAATGGTCCCTTTCAAATTTTTGCAACATATTTCCAGAAAAAAAAATGGGAAAATAGGTTCTATAAAACTCCAGAAATTCCTAATTCAACATCAGGGCCCATTCTTGGAGATTTAATTTATAGTGAAAAAATCTAACAGATCTGATCAGAACTTGCTTATATATTAAGATAGTTCATGAAATCATCATTTCCCCCAATATGTATAACGTATATACATATATAATGGAAATGCCTGTTCTTCACATTTCCAACTTCTATTTTCTTCCTGCATACAGGAGCTAGGAAATTGAAAGTCTCTTACATGATTAGTCATATCATCTATGTTCCTAAATTTGTTCCTTGTTTTCAGCAAGTCCTATGAAACAAAATGTGTAAACAGCCAGGAATGTCCTGGTGCATCTGTACTTTACTTCCTGTGATAATTGTTGATGGGCCAAAGAATCACAGCTAAAACCCTTGCAAAACTGAGGGAAGAATTTAAGAGAATAGATTTATGCAAAGGTCTACTTTATCAACTTCCAGTGTCAGTTTCCCCATATTTGTGAGTACATATTGCCAAATAAACCCACTAAACCCAATTCAATATCCACATAGAAAATATCTTTGTTTCCTGTTCATTATATGATCCCTTTATGAAATGTAATTGAAGAACAAGAATAATGAAATCTCAATTTGAATTATCACTTACGTATAATTTAATTATTTTCCCAAGACACAAGCCTTGCTCATTTTTGTATTCTCCCTCAGTTTCAATTATATATTAGCACTATAGTGCTTTCTATATAGCAGGCACTTGGCAAACATTTCATCTCCTTTAAAACAAATTCTTCTATTATTGCTTTTATTTTGTTTTAAAAATAGAATTATATTGTTTGCTATCTTAGTAAGGGGGATGTTAAAGGAGGGAGAAAGAAAATCTATTACTCAAAATCTTACAAAATTGAATGCTGAAAACTATTTTCACCTGTAGTTGGAAAAATAAGATACTACTGTATGCTATCATCAGCACCCTTCAAGTTCACCTAGAGTTGATAAGTTTTCATTGTAAGCATTTATACCTTAGAAATCTATAAACACTATAAAACCAGACTTGACCTGTTATGTTGATTGTTTGGACTTAATGTGAAGAAAATATTAATAAAGTGGATTAAACTTTTAAATTGTTTTCCTGTATATGGTTGGAAGTTTTTGGAGAGCTGATTGTTAAATATTTACCAGCACATTTTGATCACATATGACTAGCTCCACTATACACACACACACACACACATTGTGTGTTAGGAGTAAAGAAAGTTATAGAACAGAAACCACCAGAACAAGAAAAAAATTGTCATTTTTTTTAAGAGGGAAAGCATTTTCTAATTGCAGTAAAGCCAAAGTGACAAAGAGAAAAGAAATAGAAACTAACTCTTAGAAAGTGTCACACCCATGCAACATCATATTGTTATATTAAAGAAAACTGCTAATATTAATATGCTCTTTGCTGACTTAGTTAAAGTATACCATAGTTCTTCTAAGTCACACAAACCTAAGCAGACTAATCAGAAGCCTGCAGGGTAATCACACTAATAAACCTGAAAAGGACAAAGTCTGCTGGTTAGAGCATCACATGTAGAGATAAAACAGGTAGATACTGTTTCCATTTTTAACTCTTGATCATTGGCTGACCTTAGATACTTAATTTATATGCTTTTCTTCCTGCAAAGAAGATTCTATGTACCCATATCACAGGGTAGGTAGGCTGTGGTATCTATACTGCCACTTTAACTAATTAACTAATTGCTAGTTTACTAGTTAGTTCTAACAGATCTTAGTGTACTCAAAGCAACTGCCAGTCTATAATGATTTGAAATTATTTTAATGTGTAGACAAAGCCAGTGTGTGAATGTTAGGTTTCTTCTAATTACATTTCTATAAAATATAACCTGTTTCTACCTTGTTTCACTCTTTAGTGACTAAAAATGAGATCAGTTGGTGCTATAAATTAATGGATAAATGTTGAAGATTGAACCACCATGTTGAAACTTCTGGATTCAGAACAACATTGGGGGAATTACAGATTTAGTAGCTAATATAATTCAGGCTTACTGTTGATATTGAACACCTAAAGAGAAATACTAAGAAGGCTTTGTATGGTTTATTTGGGAGGCGGGGTGGAAAAAGGAGTTTCCATTATAAGAATTAGAGATAACTGGATAGCACAGTGGATATTGAGCTGGACTTGACCTGAATTCAAATTTTGCCTCATGCATTTACCAGCTGAAGAACCCTGGGAAGGCATTAACTTTGAAATAAAGGGGTTGGTTTGATGATCTTTAAAGTCTTTCCCAATTCTAAAATTATGATCCTATCATAAATTTCCCTCTGAAAATATAGACAATCAACTCATTTATGACTTTTAGTCTTATAGAGTCATATGAGGCATTGAAAAATTAACATGCTCGTGGCTAAACAACTTCTGTCAGAGATAGGATTTGAATCTACCTCTTTTAGGTTCAAAGTTGGTATTCAATTCATCACTCATCATTGTCTGTGTATGCTTTATGTATAACACTCTAAGTATCATGTCTATTGTTGTTTGAGTTGCACATTCTACAGTGAAATAACCAATTAAAAGAGGACAGAAGGCAGTGACAAACTTTGATGGCTACTGATCTGTCTTCCTATCTCTATTATTATTTATTGAAGATATGGTTGTAGCATATCACATTTTGGAAAATTTGGAGATTCTCAGTATTCTACATTCGTAAAAAGTCCCTGAGGTTATTTTTCCCTCCTTATTTTGCACTTTCAACTGGTATGAGTCACAATAGCTTTAAAAAATAAGACCTATCATTTCTTTAGAGATGTGGCCATAATTTAAAGATTAGTTTGAAACATAAATTATTTTCTACATTATGCAGAATTATCACTTTGTTATCAGCAATTGAAACTCATTTTCAAATAGAACTGTGATAATAACCAGCAGCTATAAAATGCTTTAAGGTTTCCAAAGGACTTTCATGTTTCAACTGATTCTCTCAACAACTCTTTGGAAGTAGGTGCTATTATATTCATGTTATAGACAAGGGAAGGAACAGGCTGAAACACATTGACTTGACAAGATCCTACAGTTAGTATTTCAGGTCTTCTTGATTCCAGGTCTCATATTCTAACCATATCTACCTAACTCATCTCCCTGTGGGATTCAACGGGGGTACAGAAGCCTGATTTCAGTGATCACTTAGACAAAAAATGCAGTCAAGTTTGGATTAACTAAGAATGTAATTCTGAGTAAGCCACCAGGAGGTGATGCACTCCAGCTATTTCTCACTTGTGGGACCTTACTTTTTAACAAAGGCTGCAATATCCCCTGTGGCTCCTAGAGGGAACTTGAAGTCTAGATTATCATTACAGCACAAGAAAAGCTGGGCTATTTTCCCAGTTACCACCATGGCATCTCACCAAGTATCATTTCCCCCCCCCGTTCTTGCATCCTATTTTAGGAAGTGAAATGTTGCTTCCTGGTCCTATTCTTTGGGAAAAGTTCAGTCTTTTGATTCTTTACTTGGCACCTATAGATTTAGATACACAGTACAGAGAGGGAAAGAGAGGGAGAAGAGAAATATAAAGACAGAAAGACTTGGGTTTTCCAATGTGATTATTGCATTTTGGAGTAACTTGGTGGATTTTGGGTAAAGATGACATTTGAATCCCTCAAGTTTCTTACCCCTGCCACAGTATTTCAAAGTTCAATACTCCTTAATGCTAATAGAAAAGAGACTGCAAAGCAGTATCCTATTTAGCCTCATCCTGCTCACTGCAACATGGTTGTTGCTACAAGGGTCTCAATCTCCTATGAATCCCCCTGGATCTTTTTTCTTTTTTTGCTTTTTTGCTGAGGCAATTGAGGTTAAGTGATTTGCCCAGGGTCACACAGCTAGGGAATGTTAAGTGTCTGAGACCAGATTTGAACTCAGGTCCTCCTGACTTCAGGTTTGGTGCTCTATCCAAGCGCCACCTAGCTGCCCCAGACCCCTGGATCTTTTCAAAAGCAACAAAATAAAGGCAAAATTCACCTGGGCTCCATGGACATTTCCCAGTGTTACAGATCACAATCTCTCCATGCCTGTCCTGTTTTCTATATTGCCTTTCCATGTCTTTAAGTTCATCACAGGAGATCCACTCAACAGCCTGGAGCTGTTGTTGAGTTCTCCTGACACCATATAGCTGTCAACAGAAGTCAGGAGCTGATCACTTACCCTCATTCCCACTACATGATCAAACTATCTTCTTTGGGTACTGTTTTATTGACGAGATCCTTTTCAGAGCTTCTTCATAATCTCTCATATGGGAGGTATTACAGCCTGCTCATACAGATCATGTACCTTTCCACTGCTTTGGATGACCCGCAAACTCAGTTTGAACCATGAAACAAAACAAGCTCCAAAGGCATATTTTTAACAATCAACTAATTAATCTATTAAACAAAACTAAGTCAACACTAAATCTGGCACTTTCAGGGACACAAAAATATTATAAATATTATAAAAATATACAATAGCATCTTTGTCCTGTAGATGCTTACAATATTGTATGGGGGGTAAGGATACATACATACATACATACACACATATTATATATATATATAAATAAAATCTTCCTATGTCTTTTATTGAAGAGATGATTGTAGCATATTATATTCTGCAATATTTGGAGATTCTCTATACTCTATACTTTGAAACCCAGGTTATTTTTCCCTCCTTACTTTGAACTTTCAACTGGTATGTTATTAGTCACAATAGCTTTACATATATAGACACACACACACACACACACACATATATACACACATACATAGACATATATAATAAACTAAATAGCTAATTAGCATACTAGCAATTTAATGAGTACACACTTGCTAAATAATATAAAATATTAAATTCACAAAACATGACTAAATGTTCCAGCACAATGAACACCAGATGCTGTTCCCTCCTTCAGAGAAAGCAGTATCATTCCCTTATCTCTAAAAGACTAACCACAACTATTGCCATTTTGTGGTGGAGAAAAGTGAAGCTCCAAGTAGTTGAGACTTGCTTCAAGTTAATTAAGTGTCAGAACTTGGACCAAAGGCAGGAAGGACATAAGGCACTCAAGGGGAAAGGAGTCTCGGTGATGATCTCATCCAATCCTCTTATATTTTTCAGATTAGAAAACTGAGGCTCAGAAAAATGATCTGCCCAAAGTAAAAAAAAAAAAAAAGGAAGTAGATGAAAGAGCCAGAACTCAAAATCAAACTCATTTGACCTCAAATCCAATCTTCTGGATACTGAGAAGACTTAAAGCTATGTACAGGGAATGCAATGAATTTTAAAGGGGGAAGAGAAGATTAATGTTAAAGCATTAGCATTAGACAGTAATATTGGACAAAGTTGAATGGGTAAAATGGGACCAGACTCCAAAAGGCCTTGAATTCCAAGCTTTGAGTTTGAATTTAGAATCCAAAACTTGAATTCCAAAAATTTAAGAGTGTAAGGCTGATTTTAGATTAATTGGGAATAAAAAAATTTCTAATTAAATATTCCATCTCATCACCCCACCCCACCCAGCTCTAGGGATAATAGAAACAACTCACATTTATATAGTGTATCCCAGAATCATTTTTTTTTTTGGTTGAGGCAGTTGGGGTTAAGTGACTTGCCCAGGGTCACACAGCTAAGAAGTAGTAAGTGTCTGAGGCCAAATCTGAACTCAGCTCCTCCTGACTTCAGGCCTGGTGATCCACTGTGCCATCTAGTTGCTTCTATCCCAAAAGTCTTAGAGCAATTTTAAGTGCTTTCTTTACCAAAGAAAGGCAAAAGAAAACTAATCCTTGTACTCAAGGACCTCACAGTTTAATGGACTATGTCATCCAAGCTTATGAACTCAAAGTCAGGCTTAATTCCTTACTCATCCATATACACAATTTGTTGTCAATTCTTGTCCTTTCTTCTTTTGCTGCATCTCACAAATAAATCTCTTCTTGAGCAGCTAGGTGGCGCAGTGGATAGAACACCAGCCTTGAAGGTGAAGGACCTGACTTCAAATGTGGTCTCAGACACTTAACACTTCCTAGCTGTGTGACCCCAATTGCCTCAGCAAAAAACAAAAAAAATAAATAATCTCTTCTCTCCACTTACAGCCACCACTTTTTTTTTTTTTTAACAGAATTTCATTAGTTCTACCTGGACTTCTACAAACTTGGACTGTTACCTTAAGTCCATCCTCCACTTAGCTGCCAAAATGCTTTCCGTAAAGCTCAAGTACTTTTATTTCTCCCTGGTCTCTGTCTCCTCCCCATCTTTCTTTGAATTATACAATAGGTGCCAAATGTTTATTGGTTATTTAAAAATGTTTTATTTTATTTATATATATTAATATTTACCATTATATGTTAATATATTAAACTCCATCATAGATGAACATATATAAGTAAACTGGAAGTAAATAGGGAGGTCTATATGTTGGATGACTAATCCATAGTTTTTATGTTCTTTTTTTTTAAAAAAATATTAGATACAGTCCATTTTCTCCTTTATTATTATTGTCCATTCCTAATAAGGAATCTACAATCCCTTCAGTGCTGAAGGCTGCCTGGAAGGTGACAAAGAATAATGTGCACTTCTTTGGGCTTTCCTTCCTTAGAAGGTTCAGATTGCTCCATCTATATGGCTTTGGTGATACACATATCCCCTCTTTAGCAGCAGTTTGCCACAAAAGCATTTAGAGGTCAGCTTTCAACAGTCCATGTCAGCATGAATATAAACAAGACTATATCCTTAGTAGAGCACAAGATCATTGATTTAAATCTAGAAGGGATCTTAGATGCCATCAAGTCTAACACTCTCAATTTGCAAATGGGGAAACTAAGGCACAAATAAGTTAAAATCACTTGTTTCAAGTCATAGAGTAACAGAGCTTGGATTAGAATCCATGTTTTATGACGGTTAATCCAGGGCTTTTTTTTTTTTTTTTTTTAATTCCAGGCTGAAATTCTGCACATTTAAAATCTTGAATAAAAATCCTAAAAAGCTTATAATATGTAGGCTACCTAGGGAGGCAATGATCTGGAACTGTTTTGAAAATAAACTATCTCTCAAGCAGACTGCATAATGAATGACTCTCTTTCAATAACATTTTCAGTTTAGTCTTTTCAAGATTCCATCTACACTGTACCTTCTACTCATAGGAGTCTTTTGTACATAATGCATGTTTTAACTCTGACAGTCATTAAGCAACTGTTTTATCTGCTTGTATCATGATGTATTTTTTATGAAAAACATGCAGAAGGATTTGGTTAAAAGAGGTTATTATGGAAATGTTATAAAATTAATAAGTGACTATTCAGAATCATGGAGGGATTGGAGGTGGACAGCATTTTAAATAAAGAAACTGCCACCAGCATATTTCAGGAGGGATGAGGATGGGGCAGGTCACATGACATCATTGGTATAAATGAGTATCGCTGATCACAAAGTGAGAGTGTGTTAAAGCAAAGTTATTACCATCATTAGCAATAGAATTCAAATGTCAGGTCGGCAATCTTTTTTATGCATAAAAAATAGACTGTGATATTTCAATAGGGTTATACTCATTGATAAGTATATCCCCCTCCAATGTAATGGTGCAGACCAGAATCTAATTACACCTTCTCATCCTGTTTGATTTGTCTCTTTCCCTAAATCTTCTTAGGAGAATCCACCAAAATACTGGCTAAGAAATTCAGCTTGTTGACTAGAATAGTACACTCCCAATACAACCAGCTCACCTCCCTTTCTAGCCACACATTTCTTGAAGGATATCATTTATGCCTACCTCCCCCCAACCCACCCCCCCAAAAAAAGACAAACAACATGATAAGGAAGAACAGTAGATAAGCCAAGATGACCCGGGCTCCATTCATGGCTTGAACTATCTGTTTGATTCTACTCAAGTTTCTCCTTTCCACACCCAAAATTTCCTTGGTTATAAAATGGGTATAATACCAATTCCAGGACCGACTAATCTCCATTATCACTTCCAATTCTAAAAAGCTGATTTTATTTCCCAAGATTTGTTAAATCAAATGAGATGGTGTGCTTAAAATTACTTTTGAAAGCTATTATACTATGCAATCCTACATTTTAAACCTCTCTTAAGGGATAAATTGTTCAGGCAGCATTTGCCAACAACATTGTTCACAGAATTTCATTTTAATGAGAATAGAACTCATTTCTTAGTACATTAATCTGACAGCTTTAAATCTCTCTCCCTCTCTCTCTCTCACACATACACACATACATTGTCCCCATATGGGACACAATTGAAACCAATTATTATTGATTTATGAAAATGGATACAATTTAAACTTCCTAAGCTTCAATACTTTTCCAATCTTAAGATATCCAACCTAAATGGAAGATGTACAATTTTCAATAGAGTTCTGAAAAAAATTGAAATACTTCCCATAGAAATAAAGGAAATAATTAACTATGAATTTCATAGTTTTCCCTCAAATCTAATACTTTAATGATCCTAGATTTCTTCCTGAAATAAAGGTCCCTCTTTTTAACACCAATATTGTTCTAGTGATGTTACACGGTTGCAAGTCATGGCATATTAAGAGTCTCCAAAGAATTAATTTTACAGATTACTCAAAAGATCAATGGAGAACCACAATGAAGGAGAAAGATAAATAATATTATGACTAATCTCATAGGAAATTTAAGACCTAAAAAATTAAAGGATTGGTTTATGATCACACATCTATTGTGATAGGTGGGATTTGAATTCAGTTTTTCCTAACTAGGAAACCAATCCTCTATAATATTATGGTATCATCGGTTAAGAGTGGAGCAGGTGATACAATAATCTCCAGATTTCCCATGACAACTCCATCCTACTTTCGTGGCCTTTATCTGGAACTAATCCCATTTCTTCCATCTGAGCAGGCAACCTGTTGACCACCCCACCCCCCCAAAACCATCACTGACAGGTTTGTCTGGTTCTACATAGTCATGGCATCGTCCCTTTAAACACCTCCCTGGATCTTTTGTCTTGCCTCCAGAAGATCCCTCTCCTAACCCCTATCACATAGGACCATTAAGCTGTTTTGAACCAGTCTCCTCCTCGCCTTAAGTCTTACCTGTTTGGGAAGTGCAGTGGGGGAGACAGAAAGAACAGATGCCTGAGAGTCAAAGGAACTGAGGCATAACAAATTCCTCACCTATACAGTTGGGTTTCCACTCCCTTCCCATGTCCCCATTTTTACTCACTGGCATGAGTTTAGACTCCAAAGTCTCCAAAGTTCCTTTCATCCATGGATCTAGGATCCCTCAGCAGACATGCACCTTAGTTAACACTTTTACATTGAGTGTGTGTGCACACAAATATGCCCACAAGGACGGACCTAATAGAGTAGATGCTAACATAACAGAATGAAGAAAATGAGTATGTTTTCAAAACCTGCACCCATCTTCTGAAGCAAAAATGCCACAGCAAAGTAATGAGGATTAAAGGTCAACAAGCACACTAGAAATTAATTCTTTCAAAAGCTACTGAAGCTCTAATACAGGACATTTCAATAGTAAGGAATTGACTTTTGGGATATCTTTTATAATAATTCTATAAGAATAACAGCATTAGTTGAGAAATGCTAAATTTCTCAAACTAGTTAAGAAATGAGAAAGGGATTCTCAGTTTTCATAACAGACTTTCTCTAAGGGCTTTATTTCCTGTACATAAATTTCTACAAATTTAATGTTTTTCCTCCATTTGTTCAGAAAAGTAACCTTGTTCACTTTTCTTCATTCTAGTAACTCCCATTAGTTTTTTTTTTTTTTTTCCAGTTAATTCTTCATAGCAGATCCACTCAGTGAGTTGGTATATCTTTTTATGCTCTTTTAATATTCTGGAGGCCCAGTGCAACATTCAGGTTGGCCATCTGTCATCCCATGGAACATGTCCATCCCTGATTTCTAACATCACTTTTCATATGTAAGTCAGAGCTGGCAATGACATCATTTAAGAGAAACAAATTATTATAAGTTTAACACGAGCTTTTTTTTAGACATATGCACTAAAGACTGGTGTTCCACAAAGGAGGTAGATAAGGGGAGCACATAAGTAAGAATCTGAGAAGAAAATGAAGTTTGAGAAAGATGCATATTCATTAACACAGGTAGTCACTGAATAACCACCATGCTACAAAACGGCCTCAGCTACAGGAAATCTTCTTTGAGACTTCTCAGCTGCTGGAATTTGAATTTTTCTTCTCAGTTAATGCTGGAGGAAGATACATTCCAAACTGCATCCTGATTCTCACCTTGCTTCAGTACTGGAAGGATTTTTCCCAGCAGTGACAAAGGAGAAAGGGATGACAATCAAGGAGATGGTATTTGTTACTAATATTTTTACTTTGAATCTTGTAGATTCTATTGCATCTTGCTACATTTCCATCATCCTAAGTACTTGTCTTAATTTCAGAGATGAAAGAAACTCTGCTGAGTTGGTATGTGCAGGTTATATTGAGCTGATTCCATTTCATCTGCAAATCAAATGAACATGATTGCAGAAATTTCCATTTAATATAATACAAGGAAGGGCAGGATTTGGATTAAAAAGAATTAGGTTCAAATGTTGGCATTAAGTCTTTGAACCTGTTTCCTTATATAGGAAATGAAGTTAAATCAAATTATCTCTGAAGTCCCTTCTAGACTTAATATATCTAGTGCCTGACACACAGTAAATGCTTACTACATATCTGGCTGATGATTTGTAAAAGTTTGTCATTGATTAAAAATTATAGGCTTAATTACAATTTGGTCACTATAATGCACCATTCACTACGTCCACTTATTGTTCATATTCAAAAACTTTATCTTCTAAATCTGAAAGCAGTGTCATACTTCATTGTGTATTAACTTAATTATGATAGCATCTATTTTTTCCTATCATTTGTGTACAAAGATCTTTTAGAAAGGACACTGAAAAAGTCTAACTTCAGTTATCTCTTAAGAACAAGGGGAAAAAGCCACCTCTACTCTAAAAAATGATCACTCATTGGTCACACATTCACTTGTCTGTTAATTGAGCAGGGACAATCTGTGCAGATAACGGCATGGTGTTTTGGCTGCCCCAATCTGATAGTCTCTATAATTAAGTATCTATGCTGATAGTAGACAGCTAAATGGGCCAAAATCATTTCTCTGGGTCTCATTTTTGAATGGAGTGAATCTTAAAGTTCTGGGGAAATATATTATAAGACTAATAAAGTAAAATAAATATTCATTTCACCATTTTTTTTAGGCAGTGTCTAAGTAACTAGTATGAAGCAAAAACTGGATTATCTGAGAAATCTAGATTCCTTAATATTAAATTGTGATGGACTGGCATGGGAAACGGAACATGTGTAAAATTCAACATTATTAACTGGTCATTAATTCTGTAAGTAACAGATGCATGTTATTTTTGTAATAGAACTGCTTATCAAGTTACAAATTAAAGGCTAATTCATTTCTAATAAAAGACCTTAGGGTTTACCACTCTGAATAGCATTCATTCAAATGACAACTATATATATATGTATGTATGTATGTATGTATGTATATGTAAAAGCATATTTTCATTTACTCTGTGAAACAAAAGCATGCCACCCCCTGAAAACTCATAAATAAAATTTAAATAGTTTCCTCAAAACAGATTTTGTTGAACTAAGGATACATCACCAAATTACATATGGTGTACTATTATTCACTTTTTACAAATGAATAGAATGTACAGAAATATGTCATGTCCATTTTACTTTCATCCCTTGGGGAAGAAATAGCATTTCTTTCAAGAACTAAATATAATTCACAAGAGATTTTTACTGTGTCAATACAGAATACTTGACTTTCAATCTTAATTTTGACATGGACAACAATTACTTAAAAGTAGAGAAAATGTTTTCAAAATTCATGCCTGCTGATGATTTTTTTCTCTACTTATACTCCATGCAAAAGTGGAGCTTACTACATTCCTTAAGCTCTAAATATCATTGACTATCCTTGATGTAAATTTAGAAACACTATTCAAATTGTTCATATGAACATTTGGTTTAAGAAATGCATCAAATAAACATAGCACAAACCAAATGCTTATTTACTTTTAATATTTTTGCAAAGAAAAAAGTTAACATTTATTTTTACAAATAAATGTCTTTGATCAAATAAAAGTGACAACAAAATGCTGTAATGAAGTATACATAAAATATGAAACTTAAAAACTTCACTACAATTTATACTGTAAATCCCAAGAAAAATTCTACTGCAACTTACTTTTCTTCAATTTCTTCAATAGGGAAATGAGAAAATTATCAATTGACTAGTATCCTAAAATTACTCTCATCTAGCTACTAGAAGTCTCCAAACTTTGAATTCACATAAGTTTTATTGGGAAGAAAAAGGACACTATTATTTCTTAAAATATAATCTAGGTGCAATTCTGGGGGCATATACCATAAATAAAATATATCTTCTTGGTGTTTTCACACTACAATGCTTAACTAGTACTCATTTAAATTTTTTTTTTGGTCAAGTTTTAAGATTTCATTGATGTAAAAATGTTAAATTCATTCTACTAACTAGGAACTAAGGAAAAAAAAACCTAATAATTAGAATCCACAATACTCTGGTGTCACAGGCATTTTGGTCACTTAATGATTAATAGGAGGCTATTACCTCAGAAATGTAAAAAGGTCATTTTAAATAGGAAGATTAAGGTGTTGTGTTGTCCATAGTTTATTTTAACTCTGGTGAAGCTAATCACATTTGATGAAAACTTATAACCTTTTGGTTAAATTCATGTGCACAACAAAGAACAAAAGCACCCATGTAAAAATATAGTTTAAAAAAAATTCAGCACCAATAGTATGAGATATTAAGCCTTACAGATATTAAAGTATCTCTTTCCCAGGAGGTTCATATTTACCAAGGTTACTGAAACAAAAATTAAGGGATCAAGAGCTTTTTGCTCTTGCTACGAGTCACATTCCCAGACTTTCCCATTTAAAATTTAACAATGGCTCTGAGAGCTGGCTCTCTCACATTCTGATTATGATCGTTAGTCTTCTCTTCCATACTCCAGTTAAGAATAATTGCTAAATATCAATAAGACTTGATTATTTTCAAGCACTGTGCTTAGCATTGACTAAGCTATGATCAGGACAGATCAGATCCTTAAGGAATAATATCATCTGGTAAAAATTCAGTTGCTAGCTCCTTCCACCATCACCATCACTCCTTCCATCTCTCTAAAATACAAATAAGATAATTAGATATCTTATTATAGTTGGGAAAAAGATCTAGAAAATACAAGCATGCATATTATATGTAACAAATTAATAATGTTATTACTACATGAAAACAATTGTTATACTAAATGCCTTCTTCCAGCAGCATTAGGTACTGACACTTTTTTGTACTCTTTCACTTTAATATTCAACCTGCAGGTCTGAGGATCTTTTAAGTGAAAAAAATGCAAATTCCTTTCTCCCAGTAATGAAAGTAACAAAATAAATGTATCTTGGTTTTCAATTTTATAAGAGTCAGTATGTTCTTTTCAGCATAAAAAGAGAATTATGAAAGGGTCTTATGAGGAAAAGTAAAGGAAACCAAAACTGAAGAACTTTCCAGTCTGGGATTATTTTGGATAAAATTTACCTATGTATATAGTCTCCTCTCTATAAAGAGAAAAAGCATTAGCTTGTCTAGAAATATTTTAAATAGGTCTAGTTCAATGTTTAAGAGTTATAGACATAACACTAACAAATTAGCTATTAATCACTCATATGGAAAATCTATTAATTCTCTGGAGTATGGAGTAACAGCATTGAATTATAAACTTTTCAGATGTCAAAGAAGATAATGTAGTAACTAAATAAACTTCACAGATAACCAATGACTTGGCAATGTCTGTGCATTATTGATACTTATTACATGTGATGACTTTATGTTTTAATTCATACCCATTCAAAGTTAAGGTCTGCTCTGTATAGCTTCTGAGGATCCTTCTAACTCAGATTCTGTGGCATATAAGGGAAAATTTAAAAATTCAGTCACATTACTTATATGTTGCTGTTTCTCAATCCACTCAGGACAAATGAGGAAATTCACAACAATAACTTGAAAAGTAAATCAAATAATCACTTCAAGGATAATATATTACAATAAGCCATCACCAAGTCATTCTACTCTCAAGTTCTCATTCAGGACAAGGCTTTTACTTGAAAATTCACAAGCTTAGTTATCTGGTTTCTCAACAGATTGCATAACAAGAGCAACACAATTAATAGACACCTACAGCACTGAATAAAAAGAAATAAGACATAAAATTTCAAAAATAGATCAATTATGTTACTTTTATGCAAAGGTATAAAGAATGGCTGCTTATATTGATCACTGGAAATCATCAAGAAAAGATTAAATTATGATTAGAACCCTGTAAGGAAGTTTATATAAAGCATAGCTTAGGAAGCTTGCTATCAAGATTGGCTAAAGCAAACAGAACACATTTCAGTTATTTAGAAATTCACAAATTATAGAATTTAATAATACAGTTCAAATGATTTCAATATCTCATCTAAGTGAGATAATATATCTATTACTAATAAAGTATCATGGTTAGAATGAACAAGAGGCTACTTATATTTACTATTTATGTATCTGGAGAATATGTAGAGAAAATAGATACAACATTTAATATATGCCAGGCAAAGAGCTAGGAACTAAGAATGCAGTCTACAATCAGGAGAACAGGATTCCCCAGGATGGCAAGGTAACTGTACAGGGAAGGAAAAGGAAGTCTGGAAAATGAGATAGGAGTTAAGTGGACATTTGCTGAAATCTGTTATTATTTTAAAAGAAGAATATGCTAAATAAAAATAAGACACCTAAATCTGAGATATATTTCACTTATATAATATATGGAAGAAAAATGCCAATTAAAAAACAACTTACAATCAAGTAGATCACAATACTATAAGACATTAGTTTGATGAAGAGAAAGATTACAAAAAAAAAGGAATCATCAGGGAAAATTTTGCAAAAATGGTTACTTTTTATCAAAAATAAAGAAAAACAATCAGAAATTTACAAATATATATAGTGGGATTTTTAAAGTAAACTGATAAGAAAAAAAGACCATTCCACCTATTTGATTAAACACTGATTAAAACAAAAATTAAAATTTCCATAAATGACCTAGTTTTTTAAGTAAACTTGATTTTTAAAATTTTGGATTTACATAAATATTATAGAAGACAAAACCTAAAACTTAAAGAGATATTTTCAGGCTGAAAGATCAGATATAAAACATGGTACCTGGTACTTTTGTGAAGTATCATAACCAAGCACTAATGAAGAAAATAAAAATTTCCAAGTAGCTATGTGGAAAAGAAGAACTATAGACATGAGAAAAATATTTTTGCAGGGTAGACAGGATTAGAACAGTGAAGGGGACTAGAAACTGATGCAAAGATGTCTATGGGCTACCACATAGATGTTCCCATCTGACAATAGTACTGCTGATGTATTAGCATAGCAAGCTATGTCTAGTAACTTTCCTCAAAAGGTTTTAATTAGGAGAATGGACTATTTCCTCAGGAATCTCTCTCAGATCTTATAAATTTGGAAATATGGAATTTGTTTTAAAGAAATTTGCTTAATAATAGACAATTCAATTTACACTTTTTAAAGAAACTAATCTACCAGATGGGGCATAACCTAAATTAAGGATTTCTAAATAGTTCTATAGTCAAGCTTGATGCACACACATTTCTGAAGCAAAAGTAATAACAATAAGTAAAGATAGTTGAAAAACTTAGTTACTTGAACCATTTATGCAAATTCTTTGGAAATTGATATTTGAAATTTTAATAGCAAGAGAGAAATTGAAGAGAGGTCATGAAACACTAAACCTGAAGAAGGAAAAGCTAAAATTTGCTTATTAAACAGAAATCACAAGAGAAAGATTAACATTTTTAGCTTTAAATACTTACTATTTAAAATGTTTCTGTCCTTTGACATACACTCATCACTGAATTCATGAACCTAGTACTATAAAGAGGAGTATAATCTGCATGAGTCTATAACAAGTATGAATATTATCACTGAGAGATTAAAAATTACAGTATATAAAAGACTGGCTATAAAAAGCCTGAAAGACAAACTCAGGAAGGAAGGCAATATTCACAGAGAGCTAACTGGAATTTACCAGATACATACTAGTAAAAAAAAGAATTTCTAACTTAGGGCAAGGTCTGTCAATAGTGCTAAACTATTCAAGTGGGAAAGAAAAAAAACACCTCTTAGGTATCGAAGTTTATCAAGAAAGACAATGGTAACCATATGCCAAGAACAAACAGTGAATAAATTTGAAAATAAAATATGAGGCCAACATAATGTTAATGTAACAAAAGCATACCACTGCAAAAAAAAAAAAAATTAAATTCAAGACTATCAAGATTTCCAGCATTCCAGGAATGATAAAGTGTTGCTGTTGAAATTTTAGTAAGCCATGTCAAGGAGTAAAAATGTGCTATAAAGAATACAAATCAAATATAATAATCTTCACATAGATGTGAAAATTTGCTAACTCAACTCATTGAACAATCTATGAGTTTGAATATTATCAGTGATACATTAGTGCCTAGTAATAGAATGTAATACAACTAGAGTAACCACAAATATAAGGAGGGCTGGGATGTTATCAATAATAAAGTTTTTCAATCTAATATTCAAAAACACAAAATTATCAGATGAATAAAATGGCATTATTTACAATGGAGAAATAAAATAGAATAAAAAAGAATCCAAAGAACTAAAAAAAAATTTTTAAGTCCAAAGTTATAATTGTAAATACATAAGATACTAAGAAAATTAGGAATAGAAATTACTGCTTTCTTTTCTCTTCAACGAATTAAAGAACACACTGTTAAAGGAAAGAAATAGATTTTTAAATAGTCAAAAAGGAAAAAGAGATGAATCAAATTCTTAATTTCCAAAGGCGTTTATATCTCAACTTCCCAGGTTCTTTAACCTCTAAATAATTACAAGACACATGGAAAATGTAGTGTATTTTATGTTTTCTTTCCAGTTTAAAAAGTTCCATTCATTCCCCTTCGTCTTTGGTGTCATTGCCACCAATAAACACAGAAAACAGTCCAGAAGTCTAATTACATATTTTCACTAAGGAAAAAAACCCCACAACATATATTTCAAACAATAAGATGTAAGGTATGAGATTCTACTTAATTTATCTCATGGTCCCATGATATGCTGAGTATTTTTAAAATATCAAAATTAAATTTAATAGCTGGTTAAAAGGAGGGTTATCATTTTCTACGACCTTATTGAAAATTTGGCTAATTCATCTTGATATGACAGTTAACAGTAATCACAGGCTGTAGAAAGCCATGATACATTTATGTTCTGTTTACAATTAGCAAAACATAGGTTCAATTAGTGTGAAACAAAATACAGACAACATAAAGCTCTCAAATATTAATGTTACATTTCATTCTCTTGCCTTTTAAAAAGATATTGCAATCTCCATAAGTCCACATAAAAGTCTATGAACATGGTAGTTTGCTTACAACTAAAATAAAATAGTAAAGTAAAATTAATTTAAGTGTTAAATATATTCACATGATCACCATTGCAATTCAAAATGGTCACTAATGAAGTCACACACAATACTATGTACATAAGCTATATGCCACAAGTTTTGCAAGTTTGGGTTTCTCACAGATCAGCCAATTTAACCAGATATAAATAATCTTGTACCGATTTTCAGGCATTCTGAAAGGAATTAAATGTCCTAAATAGTTTCATTCCTCTGCAAAAAGTGAAAATTCCCTAAAAAGTCAGTGCAAAATGAACATAGTTCTACCTTCTTCAAGCACTGCATTTGTTTCTCAAGATAGATTCCTGTAAGTGGAGGATAAACAAATCTTAAGATTTTAAAGGAAGGAACTCTTAACGTTGTCAGCTGAACTTAGCAGAGGTTAGCCACAATTAGGAATCTCAATTTCCGGTCCTATAGAAGAGCCTTCTGGGTATATGTTTGTTGTGGTTGAGGTGGTTGTTGATTACCGGGTGGCTGAGGCAGTGTAGAAGATGCTAAGTTATAGTTTGGCACCTGGGACAGACTAGTTCCAGTATTCTGGTATGCTGTGACATCAGCAGTAGCAGGAGCAGGAGGAGGACTATATACTGAAGCCTGGTTGGGATATGTATTTCCTTGTACAGAACTGACCATTGTGCTGAAAAAGGAAAAAAAAATTAAATTACATAAATATTCATTTATATATCATTTAGATAGAAGTAATAAAAAAGGACTAAAATGCTACACATACATAAACAAGGTTACAGGACCTTTATTATTAAAAATAGGGCCAAATTTTTACATTGATATCAACTTGATCAACAAATTTGATTAATTTTTCTATTAGTATTTTATATTACATTCATTTCAGAAAAAATACTAGCTGTTAATGTATGTTAATTATTGAGTTGAGAAACCATTATAGTATGTATCAACTAGCTTTAAATAAAACTCTTTAGAGAGAAATTGCTGTACTTATTTATTTCAAAGAAAATATACAAGTAAAGACCACGTAAAGGAGAAGAGGGAAAAAAAGCAAACAAACACAAAAAAAACCCCACAAAAAACCAACAAAGTATATTTTCAGGCATTTACCTAAATTATAGCTTCAAATTATTAAGGTAATTAAGCATATTTTAGGGGGCACCTCAGTGTTTGAGTCTCAGTGTGTGATTTCTACTTAATAGTGGAAGAAAAAAATCATTCTCTACACCCTAAAGATCAGAGGTCAGGAAATGAAATTCAATCCATGCTCATTTTCTTAATACTCTTAACAAGGACTGAGACACGTTGATCTAAGATAATAATTTAGGATTAAAGTCAATTTGAAAGTATGTTTGTGTGATATGGATTGTAGGACCAGCTTTATGTTCCACTTTAATGTGAGCTAATGTTTCCTTACGATGAATTACCTTCCCACCTGCCTGCCACAGTGTTTTAAATCCCAGGTGTTACAGTAAACTTCTGAAGTTTTAAATATTGGGAACACAAAAGGTCATTCCAAAAGAACTTGTAGATAAAACAGCTTGCCATTATCAATATCTCAAGGACCAAGTTCTCCATGACTTTAGTGGAAGAGAGCATGTGTGGCCATCCCAAAGTAAATGCAACAAGAATGTTTTCACATGGAATGAGTGTCCAGATGTAATACACATCACATGGCCAATGAAAGGATCTCTGGTAGCCCTCCAATGCCTTCCTGATTGACTGCACAAAAAGGCCTGACATAAATTCCCTCTTTACTAAAGCTCCTCAGAATCCTTATTTTCCTTCAAAACTCAGTTCAAGTCCACTTCTAAGGGAGTTCTCTCCTGATCAGCCCCAGACCATCAGAGTTGACTCCTGCCAACAACTGTCTTTTATTTACTTATTCACATGGTGCAGACCTTAGTAAAGTGAAAGATCCAGGAAGAAAGAAACTTTCTATGACTTTGTACAAGGCATAGTGTCCTATACATAGAAAGTATTTGATTAAAGCATACTGAATTGAATAGCTTTTTAAATTCTCACAAGATCTTGAAAAGGCAGCTAGGTAGAAACGTTTACTTAACCTGTCTTGTGTTCAGGATGCTATAAAGTTATTAGCACTACAAAAACATCATCTAGGTAAAAAGCTACACCAGTTTCATAATCTATGCCAAATGGAATTTGCTAAATGGAACTCATTTCCCCCTTTTGCCCAGAGGTACTTAATCTCCCTGTTATAATGACATGATTTCCAAGAAACAATAATTTGTCCGCTTTGATTTCTGACCATGTTTCTTGTTGTACAGTCCATGAACCTTAAGTCTAATATACATATATAGATGTAGATATATATAGAGATATATATATATATAGACATATATAAAATTCTAGTCAACTTGAAGTTTTAAGTGAAAGATGTCATTTAAACCATAAATATTAGCAGATTTAAATTTCAGAACAACATTTCTCAGATATTTTGTCAAAGGGAGCAACTAAATATTTCTCAACAGAGAAATTTTGATCCAAAAAGCTAAATCTAATCTAATCATTTAAATGTACCTTTTGGATGGCAAAAAGAAAATTTAAATAAAATTCTACCTAGAATTCATTCAAAACAAAATATTCCAATTACTTAGGGTAAGAAGTCTGAGCTTGTTGGCTAGGAAGTGCTGGGTTTGCTGAAGGAGGAACTGCTCCCTGGCTGAGAGAAGATATTTGCTCTGGGGGAAGACTGTAGCTCTGAAGATGGCCCATTGGAGCACCCCCTGCCATCAAATAAGCACCACTTTGAGGCTGTCCTGGATATACCTAGAAAAAATATACATACAAAAGGTCCATTTTAACCATAACTTAATCATCATTGTCTTTAAAATATTAGGAAGAACTAAAAATATTTTCCACAGATAAAAGTGTTTCAAAAGGAGTCAATGTGTCTGAGACATATGAATTGAGTTCTACCTGGCAACAATCTAACACATGGCAGTGAAATGGACTTCTGACTGCCGAAGCCCAAGGTCTCTTACCTACATTCATGATTAACTATGTGAGAAGGAGACACAGTCCTTTCTCCCCTACTCTGTCTGACTGAGGGAAGTAATAGAGCAGGGAGGACACTAGATCCTGAGTGAAGCCCGAGGAGTGGGCCTAAACCCTAGGCCCACCTACTGCTAGAGTCATCAGCATGAGCTTTGGGCAAGCAGCCTGGCCTCTCTGCAACCGAGTCTGATCATCTATAAAAGCAGTAGGCCCAGGGCATGTCTGAGGGGACACCATTTCTAGTTCTACAACTATGATCCCCAGTCTGTTTTATTATTTGCACTAGTAAGGACAGCTGTAGTCAAATCTTATAGCACAGCAAGTGTTTAATTTTGCAGAAGTTTTACTTATCTTACAAATTCAACAGCAATATTTTTATTTTAAATTCACAGAAATTAACTAAATTCAGAAAAATGCAGCTAGTTACCTACTGACCCATCTCAGACCAAGAATTACAAGGCCTTAGAACGCAGACCAAGACCTAGAAGAACATTCTAGGCAATCAAAATGCCTGTTTTTAAAAAAATTAATATCTGACATTTTCTACTATAATACTCAAAAGCAACAGTGTGTGCTAAATACTCAAGTTTATCCTAACATTAACCTGTATCTAATATTTTTACAGTACAAATATTAAAAGGTGAGAATCTGATAGAAAATAACAATAATGATGAAAACAGCACTTTAGTCACTTCATTAAACAATTTTTAAATCATGCAAAAAAAAAAAAAAAAAAAAAAAAAGCAAGCTATTTTAAAAAATCCAACCATACCTGAGAACCAGAAACACCAGGTGACTGCATATAATACTGCTGGTTCTGTAATTTTGCATACATGGAATACATTGGGTCTTCATTCATCAATTTGTTATATAATGAAAGAGCTTCCATCACTTTAACATTAAGTTCTGAAAGTTCTGAATGTTTCCTGCAATATCACACATAAAATTATAAACCAAGGTGTTACTTAGAAACTAAGCTGTTTAAATGATAACCTTTATAACATAAAATGCAATAGGGTACTATATTGTAAAAGTTAGCCTACGGTTCTTACAAAGTGGCAGAGAATCTCTGTTCTCATTTCTGGTCACAGGCCGACACTATGGCAAGTAAAATTCAAAGCGATAGAAACCTAATTGGGAGTTTCTTGTAGTTTATGGGGTGTATGCAATCACAACTGAGGGTTTCCCTAGTAATTTGTGAAAGAAATGACCAGAGTGAAATGATCTTTTATTAGCAAGAACAATATACTTAAGTCATTTCTGAAGAGCCAAGATGAAAATCAATTAAATTTTCACTTCAATAGGAAAGTCCCAAATAGATTAAGCAATGTAGCAATGTCAGACTTGAAATCAGCAGAAGATTAGATTCAAATTCTTACTCTATTACATAATAAGAATATGAAAATAGATTAAGTCAATTAATATTTCTGAGTCATAATTTCCTCATCTGAAAGATGGGAATTAGCCCAATCTTTGGGCTCTGAGGAATTTGACTATGAGGAATATTCCTTATAAACCTTAAAAATCCAATATGACATCAGCTATTATTTTTATCAATATACTTCACTACCTTTTGTAAAGATTTGGTAGATACTGGGAAAGAATTTGATTATTTCATAATTTACAACGTAAGCAGATATGACACTACCCAATTTCGATAGAGAATTAAAAGGAAAAAATATAGTGCCGATACAAAAGAACCTGTTCTTTACCTGTCAATATCTTCCAGTTTTTCATCAATAAGTGGTCCCATTTGGTGACAGATTGCTAAGAATAAAAGATTCATTAAAGATATGATCACACATCACACAACCACATTTTGCCACACTCCTTTTCCCCTCCCAAGGACCAAGTTATTTTTCATCTTTTCACGTATTCCCAATGTCCCACACATTGGGACTTAATGTGCTTAATAAATGCTGGTTTGATAATTGATCCCCTAAATTTTGACTAAATATTGTCTGATAGAAAGACATAATAATAGTTTGGATGAGATCTTAATCACAGAAGTCAAGTGAGACCTAGAAAACAGCAAAACAGAAAACCATGATTTTTTGATGTGCGTATGAAATAGCTTAAGACCTAGGATAATATACAAAACAAAAAAGATAATGGGCCCAAATTACACCAAAAAAAAAAAAAAAAAAGATTCTCTCAAGATAAAGACAAAATAATCTCTAACCAAACACATTGATCGTTTTTTTAATTCATTACTTTCCATTTTATTTTAATGTGGGGATACAGTGTAGCAGGACAGTAGCAACCATTCATGAGAAACAATTGCTCTAATAAAAAAATAATATTTACCTTCCAAATGAAGCAATTCAGGTAAATCTGGCTGGTCATCGTTTGGATCTGCACTTTGTAACATCTGCAGAAGCTGGTCCATTTTATCCTTTAGTAATAAAGTAATAGAATACAGTAACAATGAGTTCTCCTTATCTAAGGTAAGTAATATTTTCTTTTTTTTTTATTAAAGCTTTTTATCTTCAAAACATATGCATGGATAATTTTTCAACATTAAAGCTTGCAAAACCTTGTATTCTAATCTCCCCCTTCCTCCAGCCCTTTCCCTAGATGGCAAGTAATCCAATATATGTTAAAAATGGTAAAAACATATATTAAATGCAAATACACATACATATTTATACAATTATCTTGCTGCACAAGAAAAAGCAAAAGAAAAAGAAAATGAAATGCAAGCAAGCAACAACAGAAAGAGCGAAAATGTTATGTTGTGATCCACACTCAGTTCTCACAATCCTCTCTCGGGGTGTAGATGGCTCTCTTCATCACAAGATCATTGGAACTGGTCTGAATCATCTCACTGTTGAATAGAGCCATATCCATAAGAACTGATCATTGTATAATCTTGTTGTTGCCACGTACAATTATCTCCTAGTTCTGCTCATTTCACTTAGCATCAGTTCCTATAAGTCTCTCTAGGCCTCTCTGAAATTATCCTGCTAATCATTACTTACAAAACAATAATATTCCATAACATTCACATACTTTTTATTAAAGCTTTTTATTTTCAAAACATATGAATGGATATTTTTTCAACATTAACCCTTGTAAAACCTTGTGTTCATAACTTATTCAGCCATTCTCCAGATGGGCATCCACTCAGTTTCCAGTTTTTTGCCACTGTAAGTAATATTTTCAGTATAACTTTATAATGTCCAAGAATCACCCATGTATTAACTATGTGCTTTACCCACTCATTTAAAATTTTCATTTATTTTTAACACTAAAAAAGCAATTCCTTAAGAAGTATAAATAGATGCAGATGCATAATAATTTGTGCAGCTTCTTAGTGTGAGAACAGCTAAACTCCTAACACTAGTAAACACATTTCCAATTAAAAGACAGCAATTCTGTTGATTAGTGTCTTGATCATCAGTTCATCTTCCACTGCCTGGAAGTAAGGTGAGTTTTGGCATCTGTTTCAGCAAGTACTGGCCCAAATATTTTCAGCTATTTTCTTATTTTAAGTGTCCTTGATGACACTTGAGTACCTTCACTATGTGTCTCAGCCTAGTTTCAAAGATTTTAAAACTCAGCAGGTTCAAATGGGTGATTATAGTATCACTGTCATTATATCATCAAAACTACCTCTGGCACACTATCCTATATTTAAAAAGTTATTAGAAAGACTGATTTTTTTGCAGAGGCAATTGGGGTTAAGGAACTTTTTTTGGGGGGTGGGAGGAGGAGAAGAGGGAAGGTAGTTAAAATGTAAATACCTTCCAAGCTAGTTCTGCTGAAACAGCAAGCCCTGGGATAGCTGGGTTGGGAAGTAGCCCCAGCTTCAGCCAGATAATATGGGGAATCAGGCCTCTTAACTAGGGAAGACCTAAGGAACCTATGCTGATAAAAGAAGCCAGATCCAACTATACCCTGGGCAAGAAGTAATCAGCACATACCTGGTGAATGCAGAAGCACTGGGTCAAAGACTCTACTAGTTGTAGATACTTAAAAGAGTTATTAGATTTGGGTTCTAATTCAGAGGGAAAAAGTAAAGGACCTGAAATCACGAGGTAATTACAATAAGAAGCTGCTACATATATATATATATATATATATATATATATATTAATGAACAGGCAAAAGAGAAAGAATCCAATCACAGAAATTTACTATGAGAATAAAGATCAGGATTCATCTTCAGAGGATAGTGAAGCAAAAAAAAAAAAAGTCTCTCCTACCTCAAGGAGTAATGTCAAATGGTCACCTGTCAAAAAAGAATTCATAGAAGAACTCAAAGACTTTCAAATGAGATTGAAGAAAAATTTGCTTATTTTTTTTGCAGAGGTAATTGGGGTTAAGGGACTTGCCCAGCGTCACATAGCCAGGTAATGTTAAGTGTCTGAACCCAGATTTAAACTCAGGTCCTCCTGACTTCAGGACTGGTGCTCTATCCACTGCGCCAATTAGCTGCCCCAAAAATTTGTTTTTTAAAAAGTAAAAAAGAATCCATGGAAAACAAGAAGATTAAAGTCAACCAACTGGATAAAGAGATCTAAAATTTTAAGGAAGAAAATGACTCCTTGAAAACTAGAATTTGGACAAGGGGAAGCCAGAGAAGTTATGGGATCAAGAAATAATAAAATCAACTATAAAGAAGGAAAAAATAAAAGAGAATGTGAAATATCTCATAAGAAAAACAAATGATCTAGAAAACAGATCAAAAGAGAAAACATAAGAATAATAGGACTATCTGAAAACTGGAATAAAAAGAATCTTAATGCAAAAATATAAAAAATATATATATTTTTTTAGAGTTTTAGAAGAGATGAAAGTGAGAAGGGGGGGTGGAGTGAAGAAACCCCATCACTCACCATTTGAAAGAGATTGTATGAAGAAAACCTACAAGAATATCATAGCCATATTTCTAAATCCTCAGATCAAGGATAAAATACTATCTTCAGCAAGAAGAAAGCAATTCAAATATGGCAGAACCACAATTAGAACCACATAAGACCTGGCAATGGCCACATTAAAAAAAACCATAGGTCTTCGAACACTGTATCAAAGAGCAAAAGAACTGGGATTGTGGCTGAAAATACCATATCCAGCAAAATTAAGCAAAATCCTGAATGAAAAAAAAAAAACGGGGGGGTGGGGGGAAAGCATTCAATAAATTGCCAGACTTCCAAGATTTTCTTATTAAAAAAACAAACAAACAATCCCCAATAAGGACACACACTTCACTTTTTAATACATGGAAATGTAACCATGTATCTAAGATTGTCATTAGTAACTGGGTAGTTCAAAAGAAAGAATGGAGTAAAGCTGAGTATTATGTTATTCTTTAAAAAAAAAAAAAAAAATCCGTGTAGGAAAGGTAAAAAGAATAAGTATCTTGACCCAGGAATTACATGGGGGAGGAAGGTAGCAAGTAGTTCTGGAACCCTACTGCCTTCAGGAATGGTTTAAAAAGGGAGGAATACATAATAAATAGAAGGGAAAAAAGTTTTCTAAATTCAGAAAGAAATGAGGGGTAAGGAGTGGGAAGAAGGGAGAGGATAAGGAAGGGAACCCTACTCACATCAGTTCTGGGAGAGAATATATACATTCAGTCAAACAGTGCATACCCTCTGACCCAGCAGTATTTCTACTGGGCCTACATCCCAAAAAGATCTTAAAGGAGGAAAAAGGACCCACATGTGCAAAAACGTTTGTGGCAGCCCTTTTTTGCAGTGGCTGGAAACTGGAAGCTGAAAGGATGCCCATCAGTTGGGGAATGGCTGAATAAATTATGGTATATGAATGTTAGGGAATCGTATTGTTCTGTAAGAAACAATCAGCAGGATGATTTCAGAGAGGCCTGAAGAGACTTGCATGAGATGATGCTGAGTGAAACGAGCAGAACCAGGAGATCATTATACATGGCAACAACAATATTACATGATGATCAATTCTGATGGACATGGTTCTCTTCAACAATGATGTGATTCAAACCAGTTCCTATTGTTCAGCGATGAAGAAAGAAGGCCTGTGGGAATTGAGTGTGGATCACAACACAGCATTTTAACGCTTTCTGTGAATATTTGCTTGCATTTGTTTTCCTTCTTAGGTGTTTTTTTTTTCTTTCTAGATCTGATTTTTCTTGTGCAGTAAGATAACTGTATAGATATGTATACGTATATTGGATTTGTCATAATTTAACATATTTAACATGTATTAAGACTACCTGTCATCTAGGGGAGGGGATGGGGGGGGAAGGAGGGGAAAAATTTGGAACCAAAAAAAAAATTTTGTAAAGGTTAATGTAGAAAAATCACTCATATGTTCTGTAAATAAAAAGCTTTAATTTAAAAAAAGAGAGAATATATACATTCAGAAAGGAATAAAAATCTTCTAAATTTATAATGAAATAAAGAGGGTAAGGATATAGAATGGGGGTGGTATAGTGCTATAGAAGGGTGTGTAGATTAATGGGAATAGGATAAAGAGAAAGCAACTTTCAAGAAAAGCATCATTTTATCATTTGGAGGACAAAATTGTGTGTGTGTGATAACAAAATATATTCTCCATAAATTCTCTATTTTTATTAATTTTTTAAAGTATTCTTAAAAATTAATTAATTTATTTTTATAATAATCTATTGGTAGATATTGTTAAGTTCCTAAGGCAGAGATATAGATTCTCTTCAATGATAATTCAGAAAATAGATGTTATTTTTTAAAACAAGTTTTAGTTATACACAATCACTTTATTGATTAATTCCATTTTAAAAGGAACAAAGTTATTAAGATGATATGACTTACTTCATCAATATACACTGGTTCAGGCTCAGGCTCTATTGTTTCCACCTGAACATCATCACTGAATTGTACCGTCTTCTTCTCTGTTTTAACTGTAACATATAAACATTTTTTTAACGCATTAATTAGAAAATGTTTTCAGTTATACCAAAAGTATTAACTGTTTAAATTGAAACTCTACCACAAAAGGCAACTAGACTGAAGAGAGTCTGTAATTCTTTAGAGTACAATCTGATCAATTATGACAATTCACTATTTCTTATTAATCTTAAAATTCCATTTTCGGAAGCATTTAACTTAAAATTACACACACACACACACACACACACACACACACACACACACACACACACACTTTTCCTTATAGTCCTTGAAGAGGCATCATGGATTCCTAATTTCTATCAAGCAGCCAGATAAAATGATAAATTCATATTAAAAGTGATGACTTTGTCTAAGTTTTTTCATTTTATTTTGTAAATGTCTGTTTTCCCATTTTTTTTTAAATTTTTAAATTAAAGAATTTATAAGATATGGAAAAAAGGCAATTTCAAATAATAATGATCTTTTATACACTCATCAGTTCATGGAAATATACCATTAACAATTAAACTGAAAAAATGTTATTTAAAGAACCAAATTTTTTTAATATACTTTTATAACATAGGGTACTAAGTAAATGCATGAGCCCTGCCAGGAAGAAAAACAACCAAATAAAACCCCTATGTAGCTACCAAAATGAATGAAGAATACATGAAAATTCCATCTAAAGAATGAATTCTTTTGGTAGGGTATGGTAATCACATTTCGCTATGAAAAAGCAACCCAGTTAAATTACCTAAAAGCCATTTGGCACTTGCTGGAAGCAGGAAGTTCATCTTGCTCTTTCTTACCACTCTAATCTTCTGTCTAATACAACTATTATATTTACTGTTAAATGATACATATTAAGTATGTATATACATACCTTATATGGTATGTAAAGTACTGAAAATGCAGTTATCAGAACATATGTCCTTACTTGGATTACTGTAAAAGCTCCCTAATTGGTCTCAAGAATCCCATCACTTGCTATCTCCTCAGTGGAGCTCTTTCTGTTCTCTGTCTCTGTCTCTGTCTCTGTCTCTCTCTCTATTGCATATATAGACACATGCATATATATATGCAAGGGACAAATATATGACATACACAGATACATATACATAAATAAGTACCCACCCACACATACATACAAAAACACGTGTGTGTGTGTGTGTGTGTGTGTGTGTGTGTGTGTGTGTGTGTGTGTGTGTGTGAGCATGCGCATGTGCTACAGATATCCCCTAGAAGGGATAGTTCCTGGAGTTATTCCCTAGAACCCAATGCCTTACATCTGGATGGGAGAATTTTATTCTACCAAGGACCTTTGGATATCTATAACATCAATTTTGGGCCATACAAAATTACCAATTTATAGAAGCCAAGCAGTGGCAGGTTGCTGTATCTAGCTTTCAGTTCACCATCTCCTGCAGTCACCTCCACAAACGACATCTGCCTGCAGGTTAAGACATTTCTGCCCCCCCCCCGCCCCCTTACACCTCTCCCACCCCACCTTCCCCCACTGCTTTACTTTACACAGATTAGGGAATCAACAAAGCCTTGACCAACAGAATTTTTATTCACATTACTAAAGTGCCAGCATCCAAAAGAAAATTATCAAGAGAACTCTTGCCAGTTATTTTTTCCCCCTGCCAGTTATATACCTTCTTTGTTTTTTAAGTTTTTCTTATTTGTGAAACAGGAAAAACAAAAACAGTGCAGTTCTGGGCATACAGTAGGTGTTTAATAAATGCTTGTTTCTTCTTACCTGCCCACTCCCATCCCACCCTCTCAAGTTATGATGATTATAAAGTAAAATCCTATATCTTCCATTATATATTGCAGTTGGCTCTTTTTAAAAACGCAAGCTGAATTTCAGGCAGCCACAAGAATATGCTTCCACTAAAATGATCACTGGGAAAACAGGCATGTCAAGAATATGTGGCTCCCTGCTTAGATTGTTAAGCACATGAAAATTGAGAAATGCTTTCTGGAGTTCCTAACCACAGAATAATCTACTTATCAGCCCAGGGCTGTGATATTCAGCCCAGTACAATCTCTGTGTATAAACAATGTAACTGGAAAGAAAAATTCACAGTATGTTCTATAATTATAATAACCAAACAGCCCCCAAAAGAAAGCAAGAGAATGAAGCCTCTTTTCTTCCTGCCAAAGGTGGAAGATTATGAGAATTTGAGAACTACATACTGTCAAAACTGATATGTTGTTAATTTTGGGGAACTCCTTTCTTTTGTTATGTTTTGTTACAAGCAATATAACTATGACTTGTGGGAGGAAGAATATATTCATATAAGATAGTGAGATAAAAATAAAACTTATCAATAATTTCTAGAAAAAACAATGATGAATCCACCCCACTACTCCATGAGAAAAAAAATATATTAATTAACCTGGAGATTGGAAAAGTATGTAGTTTTTCTAGCCTAGATTTGTTTATAATGACTATAGGATCCCAATATCACCAAAATAACTGGCTAATGAAAAATTTTAAAACACAAATTTTAAAGGAAATATTACCTGAAAACACATTAGAAAGCATTTATGGGATATTAATAAATATAAATTGGAAAGCAATGCACAGGATGTCTGCCTAAAAGAAAGAATCTTTCAGGTTTTATGTGGTAATAGGTGACCTAGCACAAGTCTCTACCCCTGTAAATTCAAACAGGATATGTCTACTTCTGATTGGTTACTAGGAACTTAGAATTTTCTTTAAAGAGAAAAGTTCTAATATTTAAAGAAATAATTGACAAGTTCCTTACTTATATACAAGATTATTCTATGCACTACCTCATCCTTAATATGTAATTTATGTAATACTCACTCATTTCTGGTTCAGCACTAAGGTCAGCTGTCACAAAATTAGAGGGAAACAATCCTATGCCTTGATGAGTTTCACCTTTCCACCAGTTAGGATCACTAAAATTATGGAAAAAAATTCTTTTTAAGCACATATTAAAACATTAAACATTGTGACAGAATAATTGGCAGTTCTATGTGAAATAAATGTGCTTGAAATAAAGAAATTACAAATGTAAGGAAACAGAAAATAAAAGAATAACGAAAATTGTTAAATGTAATGTTTGACAATTGCATTCAACTAGATTATTCAGAATGAAACACACACACACACACACACACACACACACACACACACACACACACA
>JAJPUD010000062.1:456133-481810 GCA_023553655.1 Myrmecobius fasciatus
GAGAAGAGAAGAGAAGAGAAGAGAAGAGAAGAGAAGAGAAGAGAAGAGAAGAGAAGAGAAGAGAAGAGAAGAGAAGAGAAGAGAAGAGAAGAGAAGAGAAGAGAAGAGAAGAGAAGAGAAGAGAAGAGAAGAGAAGAGAAGAGAAGAGAAGAGAAGAGAAGAGAAGAGAAGAGAAGAGAAGAGAAGAGAAGAGAAGAGAAGAGAAGAGAAGAGAAGAGAAGAGAAGAGAAGAGAATGCTTTTTCATATACCTGTGAGCCAATAGCTGGAAATGTAACTCCTTGTTCCTTAAGGTTTTTTATCATTGCAGATATCAGACTAAGTTGTGGATCATTCTTGAATTCATCTGTCCATTCCACCATAAGAGCTTTTAACTTTTCACAAACTTTTGGATGACCCTAAGAAAGAGAAGACATTTTAATGAAAAAACAAATGCTTTTCATCATAAAGAAGATAAAGAAAGCTATAGCATCTTTTGACCAATAAAGCAGTCTTGGCATCAAAAAAATTCAATTAAGTTCAATTAAATAGCTAATAGCAGTGTGACTCTAGGCAAGTCATTTACCTAAGTTTCCTCATCAATAAAACAAAGAGAAAATAAAGTAGCTAACTTCCAGGATTATGAAAATGAAATAATATTTGTAAAGTACTTTGTGAACTTTAAAAAAATTATATAAATGTTAACTATTATTATGTCTATTAGGGAAATAACAGACTACATATATGAAAATAGTTGGAATTACAACCTAACATTTTTAGTTACTATGATGAAATGGATTTGAACTTTAAAACTAAAATTGAACAGAACTCTTCAACTCAATCTGTTCTCAGATTTAATCTTCTCCAGTCTTCCTAGCTCAAGAGGCACTACTAATATTCCTCCTGCCTTCCCCCTAAGCTATCTCTCAACCCCTCAGGTTTTATTCTACCACCTTGCCTCAGGGGCCTTCTTAGATGAATCTTCTCTCTGGGGCTCTAGGCTACTCTTCCTTTGTCATTCTTCTTAATAGGTACCAAATTTAAAAAAAAAAAAGTTCTTTTTCTACATCTTTACAGCAAGCATGTAGGGTATTATGTACTAAAAAAAAAAAAACCTACCTCCCAATACAGCCTTCAATGATGGTAATTACCAAATTTGCATCTCTAGTAACTTAAAGAATAGGTACACAAAGATGTCCTATCACTAAAAATTTAAATAAAATTTCTGACATTTCCCTCCTTTCCCCCCCAAAATAGTATCCTTTTGAATCTTCTCTATGGCTATCAACTGGGGCAAACAGGTATAAATTTTGGTGCTGATACTTTCCTTTCTTTCTATGTCTTTTTTTTCCCCCAGCAATTTTTGAAATTTAACTTTCACCTTGTTTCCATAGTCATTGTAAGACAACCTTTCATTACCTCAGAATTAAATTACTTTTAACAGTCCACTGGCTAGTTAGTGTCTCTGCCTTTATTACCTCTGCAATTTAAGATACCCTGCTTCAACATTCTTCTTAAAATGCAATTTTCAAGACTCTACATAATTTAAGAACTTTTAAGATTATACTGTGTTGCTGTCATTGTTGCTCCGGCATCTCAGCTATACCTTCCTCTTTGAGATCCCATTTTCTTGGCAAAGATAATGGAATGCTTTGCCATTTCCTTCTGTAAATCATTTTGCAGATGAGGAAACTGAGGCAAATAAGGTGCATTGACTTGCCCAGGATCACAAGCCTAGGAAGTGTCTGAAGCCAGACAAGAAATTGGGAAGATATTTTTTCCTGACTCCAGGCACTGCACCTACCTAACTTACTATTTTTTATTACATTACATCCAAAATCTTCACTCTTTTCTTTGAAAAGACTATTAATTAGTTCCAATTTTCCCTCATGATTCTCCAACAAGAACCTCCCAACTCTCTCCCTTTCCCTCTGTCTGCCTATGTTTGTCTCTTTTTTCTTCACCCCCCCTCCCCACTACATATTCACCATCAGCAGCAGCCTACTGTCCTTAACTTTTGTTATATGTATCTCAACTCTTTATTTATGTTGCTCTTGCCAATAAAGATAAAATATTACATTTATAATGTGTAATAAATTCCATCTTACAGAATCTAGTGATCATTCACTAATCCCCTCCAAAATGTCAATTCAAGGATCCCTTTAAAAATTAATGCACAAAAAAACCCATCATCCAAAGTTAAATATAGTGAATATAATATAGTGAATATAAATACTACTCAACTCTTTTATTTACAGTTACTGTATTAAAAAAAAAAAAATAATGTGCCCTGCAGTGTGAGGATTCACATTCTATAATATATACAGTAAGGTAAATATTGCTAGCTACTTGGAAGATGGATATATTGTTTAAGATAAAAATTTCTTTGTTAAGATATGAGAATTGTATAAAGTTAATATTTGATTATACAAAAAAAAAAAAGATATTCCCTATGCTTTCCCACTAAGATGGAGGATCAATGAAAACAAAAGAGTTAGAAAAACCATAACATAGTTAGAAAAGCAACAAGTTTGGGACTAAGATTTACAATACTCTACTTCTTCAGCAAAATGAAATAACTACTTTTTTGGTGGAAAGATAAGTAATCTAAAAGTGCTGCAATTTTTTTTTTAACTGAGCATAAATAAAGCACAAACATGAAATATAAGGACAGATAAGAACTTTCTTTACTGAAATAAGTACTTACCTTATTTAATACATTGCTGACTTCACTAGCGAAATCTCTTGAACATACTTCTAAATGAAAAATTTTGCCACAATTCGATACACATGCTCCTAGAAGCTAATTCAGAAAAAAAGTAATAAGCTTAAAGAGGCTTAATTTTAGTAAACAAATTTGTAATATAGTTTTGAAAGAAAATACTTACAGTCAGTGCTTGCATCGCTACATGAGGATCTTTATGATTCACTCTCTTCATAATAGACCGAAGACAGTCTTTAGGCCTAAAAATTATGAAAAAGGGCACTCAGTCACCCTATTTTGCTTTTTCTTTCTTACTTAAAATATAGAAAAACACAATAACTTGTCATACAAAGCTAGTATTTGATAAATTGAAATACTTAATTTTAAACCTCTTTTTTAAAAATCCCTTTAAAATATTTTAGCAAAACCATCAGGATCACTTAACAAGAGAGGTAAGTTGGATATTTTCAGGCTTTATGACAAATTGTTACTTAACAGATATCAGCTTAATATGTGACATTGATTAATCAAGCAATCAATTTAGCTTTGAATTTTGTAGAGTACACCCTATTATTTTGAAGAGAAACTATGAACTTCCATTTAGTTACAGCTTGTCATATGGTTTCATTTAAAGCAAGAATGTCAATATATACAAAATTCATGTTCTCTCCAGCAATACAGTAGTACACATTGTTCACTGGACAAGAATTTAACATTCAAATTGCCAACAGTTTACAAAATGCCTACAAATTGTGTAATTCTTAGATCAAATTTCACTGCCTTTCCTATGAAAAAAAATTTTTAATACTAATTTATTCTTTCAGTATTACTATATGGGGACAGGTAGATGGCACAGTGGATAAAACACTGGAGCCAAGAAGACCTGAGTTCAAATATAGCCTCAGACACTTAATACTTAGCTGCAAGATCCTGGGCAAATCAAATAACCCCAATTACCTGACCAAAACAAAACAGAAACAAACAAAACAACCAACCAACCTATGGCTTAAAAACATAGTATATATCACAATCTCCAAAATGCCAATGTGTATCATTGAAGTAGGTACTCCCTTCTAATGATACTGTTAATCAATCACTCGTACCTGTCCAGTAAGCTCAATAAAGGGAGTCCAGCAATATTGTAGAGGCCTTTCTCAATTTTTTTTTTGCCTTGAGGATATCAATGTAAAACATGAATTATCTATTTGTAATCCTTTGTATTCCCTTCATTACCAGCACCTTTTCTTCTTAGGAGAAGACCTAAATCCCAATAAGGTCCTAAAGTCAATTTAATTTTCCTCTGAATCTTAAGGCGAGCAATAATCTGTTTTCTTCTGCAGATTGTTTCAATCTTCTCCACAAAAATCTTCAATCTCTCCTGAATAAACTGGTTCTTTCCAACTGCCTTTTAAGCATGTCCAAGTATCTCTCATCCTTAAAAAAAAAAAATTTACTACACCCCTACTATCTCCTCAAACTACCCTTCATTAAGTATCTACTCTGAGATAAATTCCTTTAGTCACTTCCTCCCTCAACTTTGTCTCCTGTCACTTACTTTTCAAACCTTAACTCCAAGTTAATTAATTACTCAAACTGTTTTGTAAAGTTAGGAAGTGTTTTAATGTAAAGTTAGGAATAGGAAACGTGATGGTCTTTTCTCAGTATTAATTCTTCTTGACCTATCCTGCTCCACTTAACACTGCTGACCACATTTTCTCTGGGGGGGTTTATGACTCTGACCTCTTTTGCTCAGTCTCCTATCCATCTAACCAGCCTTTCTCTTCTTTTTCTTTCCATCTCCTCTTTCTTCTCCTGTCTTTCTTTGCTCTCTCCACAGCTTTTATACATTTAAAAATAGATGACTGGGGCAGCTGGGTGGTGCAGTGGATAGAGCACCAGCCCTGAAGTCAGGAGGACCTGAGTTCAAATCTGGGCTCAGACACTTAACATTTCCTAGCTGTGTGACCATGGGCAAGTCACTTAACCCCAATTGCCTCAGCAAAAAGAAAAAAAAAAAAATTGATGACTTCCAAATCTGTATTTTCAGCTCCAGTTTCTTCTATGAATTTCACTTTAAAATCACTAACAGCCTAGTGGGCATTTCAAATTGCAAGTTGTGGAGCTATCTTAAATTCACCATATCTAAAAATGACCTCATTATTTTCCTAAACTTTCCACTCTTCTAAACTTCCCTTTCTCTTAATAGCAACCAACATTCTTCAGAGGGTTCAAATTCAGAATGTCTGCAGTATCTTCAATTCTTCCCTCACCCCATATATGTAAATCAGTTGTCAAATCACGCCATCTCTACTTTCAAAACTTTTCTTGCATTCAACCTCTTCTCTCAGTTTACATAGCTACTACCTTATTTCAGTTCTTCATCACTTCTCATCAAGATTCTCAAAACAGCATTACTGGTCTCCCTGTCAACACTCTTTTCACTTTAGACTATTCTATCTATTGATAAATAATGTGAGGCTCTACCAGGGCAGGTATTCTTAAAGAGGTATTCGTGAATTTGTTTTTAAAAAATATTTTGATAACTACATTTAAAATCATTCTGGGAACCATCCAGAATAAACTGTCATACATAAAATTGTCAACATGGCACATAACACACACAAAATCCCTGAATCAGATTCAGTCCCATTAAAATATTTTGATATTATGCAAAACTCAGCAATTTATCAAATACAGTAGAAAATATTGGTACCCAATTATTAAAGCTATAGGACACATTCCTCTTCCTTCCCTTAAGAATCACATATCACAAATCACAATAATATTTTAAGGAATGTACTTTTTATGTGGAGGGTGCAGTTTAGTTATTTATTGGAAGGTATCCATCCTATCAATACTTAAAAAAAAAAAAAAAAAAAGACACCAAAAAAGAAACTGGAATGGTCTCTGAAGTTTCTTTCAGTTCTAAATGCATGAGCCTAAAACAAAATTTTAAAATCTTAATGACTTGAATAAAACTTTCAAATGGCTGCTGCATGAATCAAATGAGATAATCAATATAAAGTGTATTGACTGCAATGGTCCTAGAAAAGAAAAACTTGGAAAAAAATATGGAAAAAAGGAGAGGGGAAAGGAAATAATTGGTAAGAATTAAAAGAATGGGACAATTAAGTGCCATAGAACGTTGGCCTTGGAGTTAGGAGGACAATGAGTTCAAATCCAGTATCAAGATACTGTCTAGCTGTGTGACCTTGGGCAAGTCCCTTATAATTATTATATAATTATTTTCAATCTGAAGAGACTGGTAAAATATCATAGCACTACATAAGCAAATATGATTGAGGGAGGTAGAAGAGGAAACAAAAAAACAAAAAATGTTTCTATCTCCCTAAAAAAGTCAATGACCTTACTGAAAAATATTAAGAAAGTCCACTTTGAAACTATCTGCAAGACTTAACCTGGTTTAAAATTAATATGTAAAAATTATTTTAAAGTGTACATTACACTTATATGAATAAAGTCTATAAATATTAAAAACTTGAACAAGTAACTTGGTAACAATTACTATTTTCTATTTTTCATTTAAATTATCTACTTAAGATGCAAAATTTGTGGTCCCATCTGAATTTCCATAACTGTTAAGGATCATCTTTATTATCTTGTTTCAGGAGAACAAAAAATAAAACTCTCCTTCCTCTTTGTAAAGAAATAAAAAAAGCCTATGGATTTGAAATGTTGCATACCCTTTCAGATTACAGCTCTCAGTAGAATTTATTGTATTATTTTTCTTTGGGGGAAATATTAGGAAATGAATTAAGTAAAAAGTTATTAACAAAATTAATTGCATGCCTACAAATTACAAAATTTTAAAATGTTCATTTCAAAGATAGATTTATATGGAATTAGATATTAAAATATGAATCAAGAAAAAGAATTTGAATTGACCCAACTCAACAGAAAAATTTCCTAAAAATGAGTACCTTGTAGGTTACTACTTGTCAATGTACTGATCTTAGTTAATTTGTTAGTCAATGATTTAAATTTGGTTTATCAAAATGAATGCATAAAAATAAAACTGACTTTGACATTGGAACCCAATGATTTTCTTCCTAGTAGTCACAGGTACCTATCAAATTAGAGTACTCCAAAATGTAAGAATAGAAACATCCAATTTCTCAGCATGGAATATTGAAAAATCTAAAATTAATTTTTAAGGATATGTGTGTATACATATATGTGTATATGTACATGGACTCACACAGTTTAAATATTCTTTTTAAAACTGTACAAAAACTACCTGTATTTGTATTTACCAAAACACTAATCTTCAATTATGCAGAAATGGATTATTTGATTTATCCCAGGAACTCATCTTATTTCTTCTCTAAAGCATACATTTTTGCTATTCCATGGTTTTTCTTAATTATTCTTCACAAGAAAATGAACAGGATAGATGGAATAATTGAACCTGAAGTTGGGTAAAGTCAATCTAACCTCATAAACTGATTTGGGGAAAACATCTAGTTGTATGGGGGAGTTACATTACAGATGAGAAGAAAATTAAAGTTTGATTATACTTCAACAGATCTCATTGATATTGATTCCCTCTCCAACAGAAAGTCCAAACTTTTTTTTCATTTAACAAAAGAAGAAACTGAAAGGTTGACAGGTTAAGTGATTTGCCCTGAATCATTCTAATAGTAAGCAACAGATTTGGTATTTGAACCCACGTCCTTTGATGCCAAATCAGTTATTTTCCCACAAGATCCCACTGTACCTCATAAATTTGACTTGATTAAAATTAAATTACTGGGTATTTCATGAATTTGACTAATATTATCTTTAATGATTTAAGGATAAGGAAGAACTTGCTACATTCAAAACTGCTACACCAATGAGCATGTCATAATGGAGAGACCGTTGGTTCCAGGATTTAGAAAACCTAATTAACCTCTTCACCCTGACACACACTAACTTCCAAGGCAAGTCACCTAACCTTCCTATTGTTGAGTCACCTCATTTGTAAAAATTGGGAATAAAACTTTACTACTTATTTGTTTGATGCACAGGAAAGAATACTGGCTCTGGAATCAGAGAACTTCATTTAAATGTCTTACTACCTTGTGACATTGAGCAATAATTTACCTCCATGGCCCTGATAATCTTCATCTACAAAATGAGTGAATAAACAAGATGGCCTCTTTAAATTCCCTATCAATTCTAGATCTGGGATGCTTTGCTTACCTCACAGAATTATTATTTGTGAGAAAAGTGCTTTGTAAATCTTAAGGAACTATAGAAGCAAGTTAATATTCATACAGAAAGGAAGAAATTAAGGGAAGCATTATCCACTTCTTACACCTCCTACATTTAATATCCACATGTTTTCAATTTATTAAATTCAATTTAATGAACATTAAGTTGTTCAGAGACTACTTTTAACTTTGATAGCCTTGGAAAGAATACAAATCAGTGGACATGATTTTCAGAAATTTTAATACTGATCAATCAACTATGACTGTATCCTGAATTAAAACTTCAGCTCAATTTCCTCAGCCACTAACTAATCTCTTTACCTTACCTTACTCCTATAGTGTGTGCCATCAGCTTCAAAGATGCAAAGCTTTAAAGAAGGCCTCTTCTCTTCCTAGTTCTCTATCCTGGTCCAACCCTCTTCCCTCAATCCTATCTTTCAAACCATGGTGATGATGAGTTAAATCTCTCTTGTAATTCTTACTTGAAAGGTAGTGAAAATTTGGCTTTAGTCACCTTTGATCCTGGGATAAAAAGCAAAAATAGAAACATATCACTAATTTTCTAGCCCTAACAAGTTGACACCATAAAAAAATAAAATAAATAAATTAAAAAAAAAAAAAAAAAGGAAAGCAACAGAATAATTCTACAGAAGAGGGAAAACAACATTTGGTGGGATTAACTGCAGCTTTCCCTTAAAAGACCACAGCTTATTGAGAAAATTAATCGTTCACTAACTTTCTTCTCAATGGTATCCAGAAAGAAGTACACAAATGAAGTTTTAGATGGAAATCTACCAGTCAAAATTTCTGCCAGCATTAACTCCAAATTGCTAGTACAAATAAACATGTATAACAGCACAACTAAAAATCTAAGCAATGTAGGGCACTTAATATTTTCTACAAATTATAGTGCTGCTAAAAAAAATAATTATTAATCAACAGCTGATTTTTAAAACAATCATGACAATGTTTTATATCATATGTTGATATTAAAAAACTACAATAATACTAATTATGTTAAAATTTTCAAATTAACACTTTTGTATCTGTAATTAGGTTTGCTGGATATGTATCCTCAAGTAAAGTGCTGGATTTGAAGTCAGAGAACTCTGGGTTCTAATTCTGTCTTAGCTCCTACAGGTTCTATGACCTTAGCGAGGAGCTGGAAATTGCAGTCACCTTCCAGCAAGGATGATAAATAACAGCACCTTCCTCATAAATTTTGAAAATCAAATGAAAAATACTCTGCAAATCTTAGCTAGATAAAAGGTGAGCTATTTATATTATCATTTAAAAAACATTGTGCATTCATTTTACCTAGCTGCAATTCCATGACACTTAAGAATTTTACTTATACTTATGAATAGTTAGTCATTTGTGGTAAGCATTTACTAAAGACAAAATAGCACAAATTTCAGTCAAACTGCATTTAGATATTAATGTTAGATTTCTTAGCATGTTGAATAATAAGTTATTATATCATTTATATAGGTAATGATAATTGATACCCCAATCTATGTTTTAATCATTATATATTATAAAATTAATTATTATAAACACTGATTATGATTTGATGGGTATCAGTAATTGTATAAGTGAATTAAGCAGAAGAGAATTAATCTTTAGTTAGTTATGTTAGCTAATGTTATAAAAGGTATGAATGATTAATCCACCATATGTCAGCTAGATTTATATTAGTCAGAAATGTAAGAATTTAATTGCTACACTACCCTCTTCCCACCTTCAACTCCCAGTAATGTGCATAAGATTTGTTGGTGCAATAGCCCTCACTCTGATGAATCACTATCGTCTACTCCTTATGTTTTAAACCCACAACTTCCTTAGATTCTTGCACATTTATTAATCAAACATGAAGATCTTAAGACTTGTGGAAGGCCTTAAGATTTTGTTGAAAGGATCCTTTGACTTTTGGAAAGCCTTTGCTGGGATGACCTGGAGTTGATGATGGGAGGGAGGTGTCATGATTTGTGAAAGGCTTATTGACACAGTGGTTATAATTAATGGACATTTCCCTTAGTCGACAATAAAATTTCCCCACTTCTGGAATCAGCCAATCAGTGAACCATATAACGCCTCCTTTTATACTAAAAATAAAAAGTTCTCTCAAATGTACAAAAGTTGCTAGCACTCAAGTGAAGGGATCCCTCAAAGTGACAAGTTCTTAGATGCAATTAGAGTATTCCTAATAAAGTGAATACACTCAGAGTTCTAAGTGACTTGTTACAGATTGGAATTCTGTGGCCCACACAGCAATTTTTTAAGTTTACAAAATATTTTTAAAATACCATCTTATTATTATTTATTATCACCATTTTATATTTGAAGAAACTGAGGCAGGAGAGGTGTAATGACTTGCCCAGAAGTGTCTGAACCCAGATAGGAACTCAAATGGCCGGTGACTACAGGCCCTGTGTGTTGCCAGCCCAGTATGCTGCCCAATGTGTCATACACAAGCTGTCAGTTTGTCAAAGAAGTCCTTTAGGAATAAAACAAGTGCTAGCATTATATAGTACTTTAATCTTTGCAAAACATACTTCCACTGGGCTAGAATCAATTACCTACCATATTTCATATAAATATAATTTCAAGTAAAGCAAAATTGAATGCACGTGACCACTTTAGACAACATTAATATTAATCAGGGCCCAGCTGTAATAACATCACAAATTTTATAAAGCTATCAAAAATCTCCTCTTGACTCAGACATCATCTTACTTAAAAGGACTGCTTTGTTATTTTTTCTTAAATTTCACATGAGTACTTATTACAGAATATAAACTGTACATTTCATATTAAACCATTCCAATTCAATTTATGGTCCAATTACCATTTGTATCTATTACCTCAGCAAAACAACACCTCCAAAATGAGGATAACTATTTCTTTCTTCATACTAATAGGTCGAAAATTATAACTATTAAAAATTAACCTCAGTTCATAAAAGAAAACAAATCATTGTATTCTTATAAAAATTATATGTTTTAAAGACACATTTTAAAGATGAATGCTTCAAATTAATAGATAACATGGGCTTTAAAATGGAGGATGGGGAAGAGAACAGAACTTTTAAAAACTTGTTGCTGATATAAACACTCCAAGAATACTGAGAACTTATTTTAAGTAAATTATAAATGCCTTTCACATGTTCAAGTCCATTGACTAGAGCTTCAAGCAGCAACAATGAAATACAGGAAAGAAATTCTGTAATGAAATCCTGATTTACACCAACATTCTAAATGCAAATGTAACTGAACATATGCCATGTGCTATATTCAATATCTGAAATAAAAAGACATGGAATATTTTAAGTTGCTTTCAATAAAGTTCAATACTATTATACTATTTAATGTTGCACTTTTATATTCAAGAAATCAATACACTATGAATAAATTTAGGCAAACACAGTTCATGATCAAGAGAGAATTCACTGGAAGAAGGGATTACTTTATTTCTTAGTTTAAAAAAAAAAATTGAAATTTGAGTATTTAATAGACAAGATATTTAATAATGGCCCCTGGATCCTTAAATTTAAGTTCCTGGACAACAGAAGTATGAAAGTATATTTTAACCATGGAAAACATATTACAATTTAATTAATTGTGAGAAAGCACCATAAGCCCTGATAATGGGAGACAGAAATCTCAATTTTATGCCATATCAAATTTTCAATTACTGTTCAAACCAACTAGTACTTTAGGAGGTAGATTGGTATAATGGAACGAACACTTAGGAATTCTAGATTTTTTTAAAAGCAGTTTGGTATAATGGGCAAGTTTCTGGACTTAAAATAGAACTGTTTTGATATTCCATCTAAGACTATTTGCTATTTCCTGCAAATCATTTAACTTCTTTTAAGTGTCAGTTTCCTAATCTGTAAAGGGATAAAGCAGCTGCATCACAGGGTTTTTGTGAGGACTACACAAGAAATAGAGTTTATAAAACAAAAAACATACCAAAAAAAAAAAAAAAAAGCCAATATTAGGTATTGTTAGAATAAATGCTTCACAACCCAATTTGTGATTTTCTTGGTAGAGATACTAAAATGGACTTGCCATATACTTTTCCATCTTACAGATGAGAAAACTGAGGCAAATAGGGTTAACTGACTTGCTCAGGGTCACATAACTAATAAATGTCTGGGACAAGATCTGAACTCAGGAAGATCACTCTTCCTGACTCAAGGCCCCAAACTCTTATCCAATGCAGCATGTAGCTGCCTATGCTCTATATATCTATAATTTAAATAGTTTTCCAATCCACATAGCTTGAAGATTATGAGTAGTCAATAAGGTAACATCAGTTTAAAATGTGCTTAAATTTGGACAATTAAGATTGTGATAATGTGGCAGTTCCTATTTAGAATCTGGATTTGTAAATATGGGCGATCTGTCTGCTGATCCACGACAGATAGTGATCTGCTATATTTCAGCCATGTCTTACTATAGATCATGTCTTACTAAATAAAGACAAATTCTCAGTTTAAATGTACCATTCTGGAGATCTCCCTCTCCCCTTGAGAAGCTTTGGTGTGATCCCACCATGCTCCCCTACCCTTCCCCACATCTATCCTCACCCCTGCTCTTTATCAGGTAGCTCCAACAGCTTCACTGGAGGGGTTCAAGTAGGCTGCACTATAAATGACATAAGAATAAAAGGGAATATGGGGCTAAATATACAAGAGGTATGGATAGTGTTGTATGAGCATATACAAAATAATAAACTAAAAGAAAGGCCTTTAGTCAACTGGATAGATCCTATGTAGAGGAATTATAAAAAGAGAGTCAAAACACACAGTAAGAGTAATCTACAAAAGTAGAAAAGAGGAGGAAGAGGAAGAGGGAAAGAATGAAGCAAGAAAAAGAAATAAGATAGCAAGCAAGCACATATGCAAAGCCCTAGGGACACAAAGAGAAAGGAGACAACTCTCTGCCCTCAAGGAGATCATATTCTAATGCAATAGAAAAATCATATAGGAGAGTTGAGTTGTAAGTTAAATGAAAAGTTCCCAAAGTTCCATACTAACAGCAAATCCAGCCTCTGATTTGGTTTTGGAGTGACAGAACCCACGAATATTGGGAGTGTAACAAATTTCCAGCAGAAGATGATTTTGAAAACCTCCAGATTTTCAGAGAGAAGTGAGCCAAGTGCAAGCAGGTTGAACACAGTCCTGAGGTGGTGTGGACTCCACCTGCCAGAGAATCTACCAGGAGAAATCTACAGCAGTGCTGACTATTCTGTCCTGGTTCCAAGTCAGATGATCAGAAGACTAGCTAAAAGAAATTCAACACAAATACAAATGGCAAATGGTGAGTCCCTAAATGCAGAATTTCACAGGACTTGACCATGCCCACCCAGCACCAGTAATCAGTTAGCACTGACCCAGTGCAGCCATTGCAGCTTTAGAGGAAATTTGGATAATCCCTTTCCCTAAAAGCAGACCTCAACTTTGAGACTGAGAGAGAGAGAGAGAAAGAGAGAGAGAGAGGGAACAAAAAAAACAAATAGAATTCTGACCACAGTTAGTTTTTATGGTAACAGAGAAGAACAGATTTCAAACTCAGGTCACTAAAAGCAGATCATCTCCAGATGAAGCCCCAAAAGGTGATATAAAAATGAATGCTGAAAACATTTACATATAGCTGGAAAAAATAAAATACTACTAAAAAGTTTAAAAAACAAACAAAAAGTTATCTCCCTTTCCATCATTTTTCAAATGATATCCCACCAGATAGCATGCTGTTCAACAACAGTAAGACTATTAATATCAAATTAAGCAGAAAGGCAAATGCTCATCACAAAGTGTTCACTGCTGGAGTAGAGTATGCCTAAGCATAGAGTCCAAAAGAAAGAGGGACTCCATATACAGGGTGAGAGGTCCTTCAGATGCTTCTATTTAAGGATATCACTGGGTTAATTGCATCAAATTTCAGAACACTGCCTATCTTCTAAATAAGATCCAGAATCTGACAAATTGAGTTCATAAGGAAAACCAAAGGAACAAAGAATGCCTATTTTCCTGATTATGACATACAGTGGAAAGGACAACCAAGAAACCTGAAATCTGGACAAATATACTGTTCAGTCCAGTGAACTAGATATCTACTTTACATGGATAATGAATAAAGTAGGGAAGAAAGCAAAAGGCAAGGGGGACTTATTTGCATTTTGAAGAACTGTATGGTACTTTTAAGGCTCCCAAGATTTACTTTCAGACAGAAGTTCATTTTTTTAAAAATGTTAATATTAACAGTCTCCCAAGAACTGAAAATCAAAGGTCACCAAAAGGGCAATGGAGAGGTATAAGTGAGATTTATCAGAGAGCTGTATGAATGGAAATAGATGTGGACTGGTCACATAGATAATTAATGGTCAAATCTGCTTTCTTTATTGGCATTCTTGCAAGATATAAAAAGATGACAAGGGTGGGGGAAAGAAGATCAGCTAGGTGGCACAGTGGATAGAGCACCAGCCCTGGAGAATTTGAGTTCAAATCTGACCTCAGACACTTAACATTTCCTAGCTGTGTGACCTGGGCAAACCACTTAACCCCAATTGCCTCCGCAAAAAAAAAAAAAAAAAAAATACACACACACACACACACACACACACACACACACACACCAGGGATTATTAATATAGAATGGGTGCTATGGATAGATTTCAGAATATACATGAAGTTTGATGGGGAAAAAATTATATCTTTATTTTCACTAACCTCTAAGTGAAATCTGGCATTTCCTTCAAGATCAAAAACATTATTCCGGGAAGGAATTCATAGGCTTCATCTAGACTGTTAAAGGAGTCTTAAGATGGGGGGTGGGGAGAAAGCTAAAAATTTTTGATGTAGAGAAAGTCTCTCACAATACTAATTGGACTTTCTGTAGAAGATTTACTTAGGAAAAGACATAGACCAAATGTCTTTCAGGAGAAGACCTTCATATTTCCACCTAACATGGAAAGAATTGTCAAATGTACTTCCACAAATTCTCTTTCATCCATCTTCTTCTCTCCATTTTCTTATTTACCAAACTAATTTAGGTCCTCAACACTTCTCATTTAAATTAATATTCTGGTCTCCTACTTGATATAGTCTACCTCAATTTTCTCCCCTCTCTAATCTATCCTCCACAAAAATGTCAAAATAAATATTCTTAAAGAAAAATCTGATTCTCTCACCCTTCTGGCAAAGAGTATTTAGTGACTACTCCATCACAGTAATTCAGTGACACTGGCTTTGAAAAAAATATATAAATCTCCCTGTTTGACAATAAAAATCCCTACTATCTGGCTCAAATCTATCTTTTAAAGCTGATTTTTATCTTACTTCCCTCAAGCATACTCTTGGTCAAACTAGCCTACTTTATGATCATTCATCTCTCCTGCAAGGGCTTTTCCTGGCTCACTTCTGCTTTTGACATCTCTAGATACATTTAAGTCTAAGCTTAAGCAATACCACCAAAAACCCCATCTCAATTACCTCAGTTATTAGTGCTCATGTTTCTTATATGAGCTTCTGTGGTTTCCCCTATCACCAGTAGACTATAAAAAGGTTCTGGATCATAGGGACTGTTTCATTTTTTGTCTTTAAAAGTATCCCCCAGTGCATGGTACCTGGCATTTTGTAGGTATTGAAAAAGTACTTTTCAAATTGAACTAAACTGCAATATGCTGTTGAAAGATACAATCACATATACATCCAAAATAAAAATACAATTTCATTAAGTTCTATGACCTATGTATGATCTGTCCAGATAGTCTTCAAGGTGAAGAACACTATTAAATTTTATCTTTGTGCAGTCTTCAGGCCCAGCAGAGTAAAATGATGAACAATACATTAAAAAAAAGGTATACAAAAACTATTTGTTGATTATGCTAAAGAACAGATCTGGGATTTGAAAGGGGGGAAAAAAAACACAGATTAGAATGGTAAACTCTATTACTACTAAAGACAGTCCTTTAACCCAAAAATGATAGTCACCCTATGAATCCAATATATAGCAATTTTTTCCCCTTGTCCTCATGGTTCTACAAAGTCAAGACAAAACAATAATTTAAGTGAGACAAATGTGATAGAAAAATCCAATTATTAAATGGTGACAGTATTATTTGAGGGAAGGAAAGGGGGAAGGGAGAATTAACATTAACTTGCAAACCCAGAATGCAATGCTTGTTTCTTTGTACATTCAGTCTAATGTTACTATCTTAACTATTATTCACTAAAACAACCATAGTGCCATGCAAAGAAAGGTGAAAATTAAATAATCTCTATCCTTATTTAGACTAAAATCAAAGTTCTTCAGTGGTCTATAGTAGACATTTTAAAAATTCCTAGTAGAGTTCTTGGAAATCAAATTATATTACAGTGTCTAATCTATCTACATTACAGTATTTAATCATTGTTACTATAGTACCTAATCATATTTAAGTAGGAAAGAAAATGAATGGAAATCCCTAGGAAGTCTATACTTACCCAGTACGAGACTGTCCTACTTTATCACAAATATCCAAGATAAGACCCCAGTCTTCAGCAGTATTCATCTCACTGGTTGCTTTCTCTGTTAGTTTAAAAACAGAATAGAATAACTGTATTAATGGTTAATATTTTGTAATCAAGTTGTTAGAATATATTTTGTTAAGATACATAAAGCATGTTGCAAAAATGTTACTACCAAAATGGAATAATTAATACTAGTTTACTTATATTCATTATTAAGAACTGACTAGAAATCCTTACCTACTGAAATAATAAAGCTTACAATTTATGGTCGATTATAGTTCTTTGACTCCTTTCAAGTTTCAAATATGATTAATAACAGCAACAAATAAAAAATTAAACCAATAAATATTTATTAACTTCCTACTATGTGCTAAGTGATTGAGGATACACAGAAATGCTTAAGACAGTTTACATTCTCAAGGAGTTCACAGTTTAATGAGAAGATAACATAAAAACAACTATATAAGTAAACTACATATACAATAAACTGGAGAAAATAAACAAAGGGAAAGCTTTAGCAGTATCATGGAGGACCAAGAAAGGCTTCTTATAGAAGGTGGAGTTTTAGCTGCAACTTGAAAGAAGCTAGGAGTTGGATATGAGAGAAGGGACACCAGCATCATGTGCTACACAATTACTTATAAGAAATAAGAAAGTTAGGGCAGAGGGAGTCATAAAGGGCTTTGAATACCAAATTGAAGATTTTATATTTGATCCAATTAGTGACAATCACTAGGTTTTTTGAGGGCAGGTTATCATGGTCAAACAATGAAGGAAAAAAATGAGCAACCCACTCCAGTATCTTATGCCAAGATGGACATAAAAACAATAATGAACAACATGGTCAGGCTCTGCTTTGGGAAGATCACTTTGATAGCTTAATCGAAGATGGGACTGGAATAGGAAAAGACGTGGCAGGGAGACCAACAAACCACCAGTCAATTTCAACAGTCCAGGTGGGGTGAAACTGGATGAAAAAGAGAATAACATCAAGGTTGCCCCTTAGAAGGATGGTGCTCCCCTCAGCTGTAATAGGGAACTTAGGAAGAAGGGATAACTTGGAATAAAAATAAAACATTTAGTTTTGGATAAACTGATTTTAAGATAACTACAGGACAATCCAGTTTGAAATGTGTAATAACAGTAGGAAATGTGATACTGGAGGATCAGCAGAAATTAGAGGTAGATAAGTAAATTGGAGAATCATCAGGATAGTGATAAGAATTAAATCCATGGGAGATAATGAGATCACCAATTGAAATAGTATAGATGAAGAAGAAAAAGGACCCAGGAAGAACCCCGTGAAAAACTTAGGCTGATCAGACATGACTGGATAAAGATCTAGCTCAAAGGAGAGATTTAGATAGATAGGAGAACCAGATGAGGGCAGTGTCATGAAAACCTAAAGAGAGTATGAAGAAGAAAAGACTATGAACACCAAAAGCTATAGAGATATAAGATGGATGAGAACTGAGAAAAGGCTATTAAATTTGGCAATTGAGAGAATGCTAGTAACTTTGAAGACAATAGTTTTGATTTGAATGTTGCAACTGGAAGACAGTCTGAGAGTGAAAGGAAAAGACACTGAGGCAAGATTGAGGCAAGGATAAATGGATGGGTCTAAGTGGTGCAGGTCTACTAGTATATATAGATGAATCAAGTGAGGGTTTTTTGAGTACAGAGGAAATATGGCTATATATGAAGGCAGTAGGAAAGTAGCCAATAAAGAAAGATTAAAGAGAAGTGATAGAATGGAGATGTTCTAGGTAACTCAAAATGGTTTCAATTATTCTAAACATCTTTGTAATTCATGTTTTTCTCCAATTCCTTGACTACATACATAAAATTATAAACATACCTAGTTTTAGATGTTCTTTAAATAAATGAAAATTTATATGTAAAATTTTATTTTCCCATTAAGTTATGGTACTATTTCAGACATGCATGTCTATATAGAGAAAAAAACCCACACATAACTGAATTTATTCATAAAATAGGCATTATAAATATTCCATTGACACTGCTCATCCCAACGTTTTTTCTGACTTGGTTTTTGGTAAATTTTGGTTTTCTGTATGTCCTACTCAAAATGAAAAGAAGTTCCAAAATTTACTATGCATGTACATACAAGAAACAAAATTAAAATAATAACTTTTAATTTAAAAAACTTCAACACATAGATGTTTTAGTACCTTGCAGTTATTAAATATTTTTCAAAGCAAAGTCAAATAAATTAATGGATGAGACTCTTGGTTCTATTTATTATCAATTCAATAAAGTTAATTTTTTGTGTAGTATCAGTAAATCCTAATTCATAGAAAAGCTATTTGTTTTCACTTATAGTACTACTTTTGAGTAGTAGGTGATTAACATAGTACCTGGCACACAATAGCTACTCCACTGAAACATTTCAAGAGATTAATAAATTATTTACTAAATATTCTCCACATTCCATTTAATAAGTTCATACCCTTGGAAATATGCATATAACATATTTGGAAAATCTGGCTTAGATAATCATAAGGTCAGAGATTTAGAGATAGCTAGTGATTTAGAGGTTATTTCACCTAAACTGTACCAGAAGGATTTCAGTAGCATTAAAACCGGGAATCAAATTCTGCTGAAAGCTCCATTTCAGGGAATCTAAAAATCAACAGTCAATTCCCCAAGTTCTCCCTCCCTCCCTCTCTCATGTGAATTAGCATGAATCAGCACTAGTCTCAGATCTTTGACCCGAATGCTAGGCCCTTCATCCCTCCTCTTTGCTATCCAAAGTCTGGTTATTCTTGAATCCTATAAAAACTCATCAAGATTTATTGGCTTTGGTAACACCTTCCACTAACCCCCCAGCAGACCATACCTGTTTCCAACATCCCTGATGGCCCTTCCTTTCCATTGTATTGTATTTCCTCTCAATAAAGTTTGTTTGTTTTCCTTTACTTTTTCTCTACTAGCTTCTGTCTTGTGCTGTTATGTCTAATGATACTCCAACCCCTCCTTGTATTGTACTTTGGAATTCTGAATTTAAAATATCTTCAACTGCAGTAGAAGAAACTGAATGCTAAGAAAAGTTGAACATAGACAATTTGTAAATAGAGCCTGAGTTTGAGCTGAACTCTCTTTTTATCAAATCTACCATATTACACTGCCTCAATCAATGTAGAGGAAACATTTATTGAACACAGGAGTAGAAGACATAAAACAATAAACATGAAAAGGGGCATTTTTTTCAAAAGATAAAAGCAAAGTTTTCAAAAGAACAATTATTCACTCCTGTCAACCATATGAAAGAATGCTCCAAATCAATAATTAGAAAATAAAAATGTATTAAACATCTACTATGTGCCAGACATTCTGTTAAATACTGGGGATACAAAAATAAGCAAAAGTCAGTCCCCTGCCTTCAAGGAGCTTACAAATGTAATGTAACCAAATCAAAACAATACTGAGGTTTCATCTCTTATCTATCAAACTGATAAAGATAACAAATGACAGAAACTGTCAATGTCTGAGGGATTCTGGAAAGACAGGCCCCTCCAGTGAATTTTTGGTGGAACTTATATTACAACCATTCTGCAAATCAAATTGGAATTATGCAAATCATGTTAACTAAAATGACCATGCCTTGTGATCCAGAGATTCTACTACTACCAATATTCTGTGAGGTCATTAATTTTTTTGTAAGTCCTCACTAAATGCCAAAATTATTTATAGTAATACTTTTTATGGGAGCAAAGAACTGGAAACAAAGTAGATGGTTATCTTACTGTGGAATGACTAAACAAATTATAGTACATGAATGTAACAGAACATCATACTATCATAAAAAGAAACAGAATATCACTGTTAGAAAAAACAAATGATGAATACAGAAAAACATTAGTTCTTATATGAATTAATGTAAAGCAAAGCAAGCAGAGCCAGGAAAACAATACTAACAATGACTACTCAAACCAGCAAATGAAAATAAATGCTGCAAAATTATAAATAAGCATCATGGTTTTCCAAAAAGGATACAAGAAGACATCTCCCTCAGTTTCCTACTTTACAGGAGTCAAAAGTTCTTAAGTGTGGATTATATACATATTTCCAGATTTTTTTTCAATGTACTGATCCGTTTGCTATTTCTCTTCTTTCTCTTTTAAAATTTAATTTAATGGGGCAGCTAGGTGGTGCAGTGGATAGAGCACCAGCCCTGAAGTCAGGAAGACCTGAGTTCAAATCTAGCCTCAGACACTTAACATGTCCTAGCTGTGTGACCTTGGGCAAGTCACTTAACCCCAATTGTCTCAGCAAAAAAGCAAAAAAAAAAAAAAAAATTAAGTCTATAGTATAGCAGAAGAAAAGGCATGGACAAATAATCAAAATAACTATGATATATCACAGTGGTACAAAATGCATTGAAAAGCTCAGACAGTGAGGAGATAGAACATTTCCAAGATTTTTAACTCCATAATAATTTACTTATTCCTATGAAATAGGAATATGAGAAAGTTGGGGAAATTACAATATGATCATAGATTAATTAGTCTGGACTTTATTTGGTAGACAACAGAAAATACTTCAAGTTTTTCTGAGCAAGAGAATGACATGATTAAAACAGTATATTAGGAACAGTAATCTATTTGCAGTGGGTGAAAAAAATTTAGAAAAATAGGGTTAGAAAAAAATAACTAAGGAATGGAAATAGATAAATCAGTCAATGGTCTACTTTAAAATTCTATGTAAGCTTTCATTAGGATCTGGCTATGAAAAAAGATGGTACAGATAGATGGTTGGCTAGCAAGATTGTTACCAATATTAAGACTCTAGTTTTGTTTTCAAAGAAACATATAAAGAATTTAATGGTAGTAAAAGTGTTGAATTGATAGCTAAAAGGACATGAGGTCTAAGCCAGCTCAGGAAACTAATTTCACTTCTTGTGGAATTTTACTTTCCACAACTGAAAAACAAGGTGTTTTGAACTATTGAAGGCACTTTTAGTTTTCTATTTATACACATTTGCAGTTTGAATAATAGGGGAAAATATTTTGAAAATGTGTGTTTAAAACATGAGAGCATGTATATACACACACACAGACACACAGATACTCTCTCTCTGTCTCTCCTGTTTGTCTTCTCCCTTTCACAAACCTCTTCAAAAAGCTGTCTATGGTCATTGTCTTCTACTTCCTTTCCTCTAAATCTCAACCTCTTCCAAATCTCATCACTAAACTAGCATTGCTCTCTCCAAAATTAATCCTGATTTTCAAATTACAAAATCTAATGGTCATTTCTCAATCCTCTCTTCCTCCTCTTTGACCTCTCTGTAATAGTTGATGTTACTCAAGGCTGCCCACTGTCACCATTATTATTTAATATTGTCTTAGAAATGTTAACTTTGGCAGTAAGAGAAGAAAAAGAGATTAAAGGAATTAGAGTAGGTAATGAGGAAACTAAATTATCACTCTTTGCAGATGACATGATGATATACCTAGAGAACCCTAAAGACTCAACTAAAAAACTACTAGAAACAATTCACAACTTTAGCAAAATTGCAGGATACAAAATAAATCCACATAAATCATCAGCATTTTTATATATTACCAATAAAGTTCAACAGCAAGAGATACAAAAAGAAATTCCATTCAAAATAACTGTTCATAGTATAAAATATTTGGGAATTTATCTGCCAAGGGAAAGTCACGAACTATATGAACTAAACTACAAAACACTTTCCACACAAATAAAATCAGACCTAGTCAATTGGAAAAACTTAAAATGCTCATGGGGAGGCCGAGCAAATATAATAAAAATGACAATACTACCCAAACTAATTTACTTATTTAGTGCCATACCAATCAAACTCCCAAGAAATTATCTTACAGATCTAGAAAAAATAGTAGCAAAATTTATTTGAAAGAACAAAAGGTCAAGAGTTTCAAGAGAATTAATGAAAAAAAGGCTGATGATGGCGGACTTGCTGTACCAGATCTAAAACTGTATTACAAAGCAGCGGTCATCAAAACCATTTGGTACTGGCTAAGAAACAGAGTAGTCAATCAGTGGAATAGGATAGAATCACAAGACAAACTATGCAATAACTATAGCAATTTAGTCTTTGATAAACCCAAAGACCCCAGCTTCTGGGATAAGTACTCACTATTCAAAAACTGCTGGGAAAATTGGAAACTAGTGTGGAAGAAATTAGGGCTTGACCCATACCTAACACCACATACCAAGATAAGATATAAATGAGTTCATGATCTGGATATAAAGAGGGACTTTGTAAGCAAGTTAGAGGAACGTAATATAGTTTATCTCTCAGACCTGTGGAGATGGAATAAATTTATGTCCAAAGAAGACCTGGAACTCCTAATTGAACACCAGATGGATAATTTTGATTATATTAAGTTAAAAAGTTTCTGTACAAACAAAACAAATGCAGACAAGATTAGGAAGGAAGCATCAAATTGGGAAATCATCTTTACATTTGATGGTTCTGATAAAGGCCTCATTTCTAAAATATATAGAGAATTGTCTCATATATATAAGAATTCAAGCCACTTTTCAATATATAAGTGGTCAAGGGATATGAACAGACAATTTTCAGATGATGAAATTAAAACCATCTCTAGTCATATGAAAAGTTGCTCCAAATCACTACTGAGCAGAGAAATGCAAATCAAGACAACCCTGAGGTACCACTACACACCTGTCAGATTGGCTAAAATGACAGGAAAAGTTAATGATGATTGTTGGAGGGGATGTAGGAGGGCTGAGACACTGATGCATTGTTAGTGGAGCTGTGAACGGATACAGGCATTCTGGAGAGCAATTTGGAGCTATGCTCAAAAAGTTATCAAACTGTGCAAACCCTTTGACCCAGCAGCATTTCTGTTAGGCTTGTATCCCAAAGAGGTCATAAAGGAAGGAAAGGGCCTCATATGTGCAAGAATGTTTGTGGCAGCCCTTTTTGTAGGGCTAGAAACTGGAAACTGAATAGATGCCCTTCAATTGGAAAATGGCTGAATAAATTATGGTATATGAATGTTATGGAATATTATTGTTCTGTAAGAAATGACCAGCAGGACGATTTCAGAGAGGGCTAGAGAGACTTGCATGAACTGATGCTGAGTGAAATGAGCAGAACCAGGAGATCATTATACACGGCAACAACAGTACTATATGACGATCAATTCTGATGGACATGGCTCCCTTCAAGAATGAAATGTTTCAAACCACTTCCAATTGTTCACTGAAGAAAGCCATATACACCCAGAGGGATATGAAATGTGGACCACAACATAACGTTCTCATACTCTTGATTGATGTTTGCTTACATTGTGTTTTCTTTATCTGATATGTCTTTTGTGTAGATAAGATTTTTCTTGCACAACAATGATAAATTTGGAAATATGTATACATATATTCGATTTGTCAAGTATTTTAACATAATTAACATGTAGTGGATATCATGCCATCTAGGGGAGGGGTGGGAAGTTGGGGGGAAAAATTTGTAACAGAAAGCTATGTAAGGGTTAATGTTGAGGAATTACCCACACATATGTCATACAAAAAAAAAAAAAATAGTTGATGTTACTGATCTTCTCTTTCTTCCTGGATACTTTCTCCTCTTGGATTTTTGGGACCCTACTTTTTTGTTTCTTTTCCTACTCATTTGGTCATTCTTCTAAGTTTCATTTACTAGCTCATAATCCAAGTTATGCCCAACAACTCTGTCTACCCACTTTCCCTTAGATTGTTTTCTTTTCCTTTCTTCTCTCTTGATGACTTCACCAGCTCCTACAGGCTCAATATTCAAATCTATACAATCAGTCCTTTATCAAACAAATCCTCTATTTGACACTTTCAAATTAAAAGCATCCAGAAATCATCATGCATTCACCTTTAAACAGACTTCTGAGCTTCTCCACCTTTGTTAAAAGTATGATCATTGTGGTCTGACTCTCAGCATGGAAAAATTTGGAAGAAATTAGCTGAAGTAATTAGTTCATTTTTTAAAAGAGATGCCTTTCAAAGTAATTTCTATTCTTTACCTTTGGGGGAGGAAAGAATCTGCTAAAGATACTATAGTCCTACTCAAATGCCTCATTAGACATAAGGCTGGGTTTGAAAAGGTTTTTCCAGTAAAATGCAAGCTATGTTAGGTTGTTAGAAGCAAGACGTCTTTTGTCTGAGCCTAGTCTACAGGAATATTTGGAGGGAAGGGAGGAAGAGGAAGCATTTATTAAGTGCTTACTTGGTGCTAAGCACTATGGATGAAAGGTAGTCTTATCTCTCTATTATAGGCAGAGAACATATATAGGAATACAAGACATTTGAACTTCAAACCAGAGAAAAGAACCTGTAGTACACAATAAGGACTAGGTCCTTTCCTCTGGTTTGGAGCTCAAATGATAATACTAAATGGTAATTCTTCCTCATTTTATTTTCATTAGTAAATCCATATTGGTTTCCGATGTTAAACCATTTGACAGCAACAAGGACTTTGATGGTGCTTTCCTTTGTTCCATGCATTAAGTGAAGAAAGCATTTAACCAAACTGGGAAATTAGGAAGAAGTATGAAGTATGTCTAAATTCTAATTCTAGATTCATATCATTAAGAAGCTATTTAATAACTTCTTATCAATAATATCAAAGAAATCAATATCAAGGAAAATGAAATAGACAGTGGCAATAAAACAAATTTTTCCATACATCAAAAATAAATTTAACAATTTTTAAAAATTAAAACACAAACTGCTAGGTAACTTTCTAATAAACAAGCCTTATAGAAAAGACAAAAGACAAAAAATAAAGCTGGAATAATATTATTAAATACTTTCTCAAAAGAATTTAAATTATTCACAATTATTCATTTTACAGTGTGATTCTTTTGAAGCTAAATAATTTACCCACTGTACAATTCAAAATCTTTTCTAATCTAGCTTTACCACCTAAATTAGAGGCACTAATGAAGATTGAGAAAAGGCTTTTAAAATCTTTGAAGTGGCTAGCTTTCTAGATAAGGAAGTTACACATATGAGATACCAAAAAAATAGCTCAATGAAAATGAAAAATAAAGTTTAAATTTAAGATGCCTAGAATAAGAGTAATGATGAAAAAAAAAAGGGGGGGTGAAGGGGCAGCTAGGTGGCACAGTGGATAGAGCACCAGCCCTGAAGTCAGGAGGACCTGAGTTCAAATATCAGATACTTAACATTCCCTAGCTGTGTGACCCTGGGCAAGTCACTTAACCTCAACTGCCTCAACAAAAA
>JAJPUD010000062.1:481820-544807 GCA_023553655.1 Myrmecobius fasciatus
AGAGAGAGAGAGAGAGAGAGAGAGAGAGAGAGAGAGAGAAATGATGATTTTTTGATTGTCAAATCAAGGCCTTCAATTCCTATCCTCCTTAAAATTTTTCTTGTATTTGACACTTGTGGCTTCCTTATTCTTTTGAGTCAATTTAACAAATATTAAGCATTCACTATGTCAATGCCATCATGCCTGGTCTTGGGGATACAAAGACAAAAATGAAATAGTCACTTTTTTCATGAAACTCACATTCTACTAGAGGAACAATACAGGGATAGATATAATACAAAGTGTGCAGTGAACCAAACAAATGAGAATGCAGACTATCTGAGGAAATAAAAAGTACTAAGTACAACTAATAGTTGATAGGATCAGGAAAGACTTTACCTAGCTTTGTCTAGAAGATGATTATACTATAAATTTACGTTCAGAGTAATCACACCCTATTGTTAGGTACTTCCTTCTTGATACTCCATTCCCCTTAAGTAGAACCTGCCTATCATTTAATAAGTCAAAAGCATTCTTATTATTCTAACCTATAATTTCTCCCTTCTCAAAATTCTTAGCGAACTTTAAGTCTTTATTAGCACTTTACAACTTAAAAATAACATAATTTTTCTTGTTAGTCTTTTATCAACTAGATTATAGCAAACTTCTTTCACTTGAACCCATTAGTCTGTATATCATAAAGCATATAGGAGGCACTCCTAAAAATGTGTGTATGTATACATACATACATAAATATATATAATACACTGAACAAAATGTATTAATGCATTTAAAGAATCCTCTCCCCTAAGCTTCAATTCCAGATCATCAACTGAACAGACATTTCAAACTGTATTTCCTGAAGACATTTTAAACTGATCATATTAAAAAGCTGAACTCATCTTTCTCCAAAACTACTTCCAAACTTGCATATTTCTTTCAAAGGTATCATTGTATCCTATGTTTGCAAACTTAGCATTATCTTCAACTAGTAACTCTCCCTCACTCTACATGTTCAATCAATTGCCAAATCTTTCCTTTTCTACTTTTATAACATCTCTCCAATCCAAGTCCTTCTCTCTAGTCCAAAAGCCACCACCTTAATTTAGGCCTACTGAATTAAATCTCCCTCCCTCAAATCTCTTCATTCTAATCCATCCTATGGATTAGATTAAGGGTAGGTAAAAACTGAGAGAGTGGCCTCTTTGCTACATGAAGGTTTATATTCCAAATATATATTGGCATTTTATTATACTTTCCCTAGTATTCACAAAGTGTAAGAATAGAAAATTTGGAAGATGGTCTTCCAAAGATCTTTTAAATGCAGATCTGACCATGTTATTACCCTACTCAATCACCATCAATGGCTTTTCTATTTTCAATAGAATAAAATGTAAACTCCTCTGTTTTGCTTTTAAAGTCATAAACAATTTTCCCCAACTATATTCCAAGCCTCTCTACTTCCTCTCTAAAATTGCAATCCAACCAAACTGGCCTCACACCCAAAACTCTATCTTCTCTCTCCATATCTTTAATCTGGCTGTCCATAAACCTACAGATTCCCTTCTCACCTCAGCCTTTGAGTCGTCCTCCTTAAGACATAGGTCAAGCACCATCTTCAACATGAAGTCTTGCCTAATCCCCTAACTCCCAAACTTCATGTACTGTATTTAACTACCTTACATATGTTTCCTTTATTTTTATGTCACTTGAATTTATAAATGTACTTCTCATCTCTTCATTAGACTGTAATCCCTTTCAGATAGGGATTATTCCATCCTTTATACTTTCATTCAAAGTATCAAGCACACAGTGGGTACATACTTTAAAATGTTATCACAAATACAAGCATTGTTGTTAAGTGATGATTTTAACTTCCAGTTCTAGTGCCCATTTCTGGTCATGGAACTCCCAAAATGGCACTCACATGTAGGTCAACCTTCTACTAAGGAAGCTGCATCTATCCTTATCTGCTCCTAGGATAAAACAGAAGCACCATCTTGTTCTGAAAATCATTCCCAACCTGGTTCCTCATTTCTGTTCTATCTGTACTTCAAAATACAGCCACACTAGTTTGCTTGCTGTTCCTAGGACATGACATATCTTTTTCCTCAAATCTCAGAGAATCTGTAGCTTCCTTCAAAGCTCAACTCAAATGCTACCTTCTACTTGAGTCCAATACCATTTCTACAGTTGCTATTGTCCTCTCCCCAAAAAAAAGTAGTAGATACCTGTTTTTAATTTTCTAAATGCCTATTGTTTCTCCCCAATAAGCTCCCTAAAGGGAAAAGACTTTTAATTTTTTTTTTAATCCCCAGTGCTTCTGACATGGTAGGCATTTAATAAATATTTGTTAAAACTGAATACAATTTTCTTTCTTGGAAGAGAAAGGGGTAAGAAGGCAGTCCTGTGATCAAAAACAAAATTCTTTCTTGACTTCATCAGCGCAGGGAACTTTCAGAAAATCTCCACTAGGAATCTAAAAAAAACAAAGATAACTATTTCACCATCTAGAGTTTTTAAAGAGCTGCCTAGTTACATGGAAAAATCAAGTGACTTGCTGCTGATGACTCAGCTAGCATGTGACAAGAGGCAGCATTTGAACCCAATTCTCTGTCCTGTAGGTTGGTCCTCTAAACATTATTCTAAATTGACTCCTTGGAATACATCCTATTGCTGGTTTAATTTCTTTACCAAGATAGGAAACGAAATTGTACTGATTTCTTGGTAAATCCCCTAAAATATTCTTATTACAAACTATAGTATTTCGTAATATGATAACCTTTGAGTCCATCTTCATCTATAATGGCATGATCTCATCATCTTCCAAATTTTCTATTCTTATACTTTGTGAATACTAGGGAAAATATAATAAAATGCCAATATATCTTTAGAATATAAATCTTCATGTAGCAAAGAGGCCATTCTCTCAGTTTTTACCTACCCTTAATCACTGGGCAATGCTTCAGCCAAACAGACTTAGCTGAAAAAGGTCCAGATCTCTTACTGCATCTAAGATCATCTCCAGTTATCCTGATCTTTTTCTTGTCATTTAACTCAGAAGACTTTGGAGGGAAAAGTGAGGCTGGTAACTTTGCTCGGCCCTCCCTCACTTCGATTTATTTGCAAGTCATGGTACCATCTTCTTAATATTATGGTCCTCTTTCGAAAGGAAGAGGCAAACAGCAACTTGGGGAGCAGGAACTATAAGTATGTTCTACATAGCTTTAAATCTAGTGCTCAATTAACAATAAGCTTCTTCTTTGAAATGTCCTTTTTCAACACCTATTTCAAAGTATTTCTCAGAAAATGTTACTTTTCCTCAAAAGCTAAAACGATTGCTTCTTGAAAGCAAATGTCACAATATACATTACAAAATTTTTTTTTAATATTTTCAATTTATCAAAAAATCTCAAAGTATGCACAACATATTATAGTAAAAAGTGTTGGCTATGGAGACCAGGGCTCAGAAATCCACTTTGATGTTTTCTATTTTTATGACTTTGGAAAGACTCCATTTCCTTAGATCTCAGGTACTACTGGCAGAACAAATATACTAGATGCAGGGGTCAGCAAACAACCTGAGGGCTACCAAAGAATTTTTTGTTTTGTTTTGTTTTGTTTTACCCATTTAAACAAAGCTTTACTGCATTTAAACATGTTAAAAAAAAAAAAAAAAAACAACCAATCTTAAGTGCTGACAGGGTGCCATGGGTCCAACTTCTGCATGATTTCTGATCTCAGGATCTCTTCCAGCATTTAAATCTATGGATATCAATTCTAGTATATAAATCCATGGAGTAAGCGAAACTGTGAAATGCTTCTGACATATGAGATATGTGTCAGAGCTATGTGACCAAGATTAAGTCATTAAATGTCTCAGTCCTCCATGAGGAGTTGCTCCACTGGAGGGAGTTTAGTTTTACTAAATCTCTACCCAGATGAATAAGAAAAGAAAAAAAAAAGAGAGAGAGAGAGATGTTGGACTCTTGACAATCATAAACAAGGGGCCTTATTATCTACCAGGCTATATTGTAGTAATGACCTAGCACTTACCTGATAAACCTTTATTATAAAATCTTTACAAGACAGAACTGTATTTCACACTTATAATACCTATAATAGTACTTTACAAAGGAGAAATATTAAATTAATACTTGTTAATTGACCAGTTTGTGATATAACAGAATTTGGAGCTAATTCTGAGTCAGAGAACCTGATTCTCTACTTAGACAGGCTTTCTTCTGCCTCTAGGATCTTTTCTGGATTACTTAACTTCTGCTGACTAATCTCTCCCTTTGATCCTCTCTTCTCTCTAGGTTTTCATAACACTACACCCTCCTGATTTTCCTCCTGCTACCTATCTGAAAGTTACTCCTCCCTCTCTGCTGGATCTTCATTCATTCATATTCTGTCTCCTAAATCTGGATTTTCCACAGGCCCTCTTTTCTTCCTCTATACTATTTCACTTGGTCATTTTATCAGCTACCATGGATCCAATTATCTCCATGCTGATGATTTTAAATCTATTTACACAGCTCTAATCTCCCTGTTGACCCCTAGTCTCACATTTCCAACTGCCTGTTAGACATTTCCAACTGCACTGTTCAGTGGACATCTTACATTCACCATGTCCAAAACTGAACCTATTATCTTTTCCTCCAACCTCACCATCCCCTCTTTCTAACTTCCCTATTACTACTTCGGAAGAACAACACCCTTTCATTCTCCTAGGTATCATTCCCGTCTCTAACTGTCTTTCAAACCTTATCTCCATCACCTCCCCCAATCCAAATCCATGGCCAAAGCCTGTCAGTTTTACCTTCCAAAGGTCTTTCCAACAGGACCCTTTCTCTCCTCCAATACTGCTACCACCCTGGGGTAGCCCTTCATCACTTCCCACAGGACTAATTCGACTGGCTGGATTCCCCCACAAAAAGTCTCTCTCCACTCCAGTCAATTCTCCAATCACCTATTATAGTATTCTTCCTAAGCACAGATGTGGTCGTGATACTTCCACTGCTCAATGAATTTTCAGCACACATCCCTTCTCTCCTTCTGATGTGGACAATGGAGAGCTTCACCCAAATCTTGGAGATGAGGAGGGGGGCAGACATTTCCCACCCCATCCCCCCACTTCTCCTTTGCTTTTCAGTTTCTTTTTAGGTGTTGTCTTCACTCATTAGAGAGAAGGGACTGGTGTTTTTAATCCTTTATTTTCCCAGGGTTTAGCACAGTGCCAAGACCAAAATAAATGTCATTTGACAAACTGGATAACCTCTTCAAGGGCAAGGCACTTTTCATCAAAGGTCAGTACTGGTAACTGAAAAATTAAGCCTGCAGCTAATAATGGAGGTTTTCAGTCATCTAACTCTTTCATACCTATAGCTCTCAAGCAGAGTCCCCTAGATATTATTAAACATCCTCAAGTAGCTGCTTTAAAATCAAGATGAGTAGAAAATTAGTTCAAAATTTAAAACTTAACCCTCCTTATATGGACAGCTGTAAGGAATTTAAAATAACAAAATTCAACACCTAGAAGCTACAGAGGTATAACATCAAAGTCCTTTGTAAAATACCTGTATTTTATAGTTTCAAAGAACCACAAACCTCTCCCTTACATCTAACTTTTTGTATTACAATATCCACCTCTACCTTATAGGGTTGCTAATATTATTAGTATTCTTTCTGTTCCCTCACAGAGAAATTATGTGCAAAGTGAGTTATCAAAGGCATTCCCAAATCAGACTATAAATTCTCTTCCAGAGAACTAGCAGAACTACTACCATCAATGAAACAACACCAACACAGTAACACAAAAAAGAGCATCTTTCAGACTTCCCAGCATAAAGATCTTCTCTACTCATCTCCTATCAAAGGTACAAAACTGTCTAGTCTTCTGTAGAAGATGCAATCTTTCTATCTTCCTTCCAAGGTCTGAGTACCCCAAAACTATTATCCATGCACCCTTATTCCTGCTATCATCTGTTCCAAAGTCCCTCTATCAGATTTGGGCTCTTGAGTAGTAAAAAAGCAACAAATTAACTGACATTTAGAAGGAAGGCACTTATTCAAGCTTGCTTGGTCTGACAACATCACTGTGATGTTCAGTAAAACTCCATTAGCCTCCCTATTACCTTAGAGATGGCATATAAAAATCTTCCCTCTGACTTTTGAAACTTTATAACCTAAGCTCCTCCTACCTTTCCAGTCTTATTATACCTTACTCCTATCAACCGTCTACAATCCAATGACTCAGACTTCTTGACTGTTCCTAAAACAATGCTGAGTTTGAATCTTTCTTTAGACACTCCTTAACTATGTGACCACTGGCAAGTACCCTCTATACCTCAGTTTTGTCATCTGTGGAATGGAGGTAGTAATAGCTCCAACCTTGCTTAGGGTTGTCAAGAGGACAAAATGAAGTAAGATCCTTAATGGGTTTTGCACACTTTAGAAGATCCTATAAATGCTACATGATATTATGTCCAGAAGCCCTACATTTTCATAGACTGGCTCCCCAAGCCAAGGAATGCTCTAGTCCTCTTTTTTGCCTTCTGGCTTCCCTGAAGCTCCAGTTAAAATTCCACTTTCGGCAAGAAAGTTTCCTTAATGTTAATTCTTTCCCAGTAAGAGTATCCCTATTTGATAGATAAGGAAATAGGCTAAGGTAAGTAATTAACCATGGTCACACATATAGTGACTGAGACAGGTTACATCTATCAATCAACCTTTATTTACCGACCACTCTGTGCCAGGCATTGTGCTAAAGCATTAGGTCTACAAAAAGAGGCAAAAGTCCTATCCCCAAGAAGCTTTCAATCTAATTCCTAACTCCCAATCTTACTAGCTCTATTCTGACTTTTCCCCTAGCTTTGTATTTTCTGGGGCTGTCCCCTACGTCTGGAACGCTAATCCTTTCTCTGCTGACCGCTCATTTCCCAGGCTTCTTTTATTAAATCCCAACCAAAACCTCACCTTAGGAGGAAGCCTTCTCCAACTCCCTTAAATTCTAGTGCCTTCCCTCTTTTAATTATTTCCCATTTATGCTGCATGTAGTTTACTTTGCATATAGTCATAAGCATGCTGTTTACTCCCATTAAATTGCAAGCTCCACAGGGCTGGGCCCATCTTTTGCCTCTTTTTGCACCCCCATCGATTAACGAAAAGCCTGACAAGGAAGAGTAAACTTGTTATAGAAACGTTCATAGATTGATTTATCTTGTTTCGTTTGTATTTGTTTGCATGTGGTCTGTCCGGGTGGGCTGTAAGCATCCTACACAGTCTTTTGCCTCCATCTGTACCTCCGGGGCTTAGAACAACACCCAGCACACAGCAGGCGCTTAATAAATCATAAACAAATGAATAAGACTGACGGTTCTATGAGATAGTGTCAAGATCCTGGAGCCCCTTTCTCAAAGTGATTTCCCAAGGCTGAGACACTAGGAGCTCAACCCGTTTGGCCAGTAAGCACTGATTAGGCGCCTAGGATATGCCAGTCATTGTCCCAAGCGGGTGGAATCCAGAGAAAGCAACAGTACGGCCCCACAGCTCCAGGAGCTCCCAGAGGAAGAGAGATGAGGGAGACAAAGGTAAGTTCAATAGGACACAATCGATAAAGCAAAGCTCTTCCCGGCACCGGTCCCGAGCCTAGACGCTGCAACTTCCGAGCCCCAGGGGCCGTCTACACTCACACCCACAAAGCGGTTACTCCCCAGGCCGGGAGCAGCTCCCAGGTGAGCGCCAGGCCCGGGCGCTGGGGATGGGCCGCCGCCCCCCGCCCAGCCCGGGGCCCGGTGACAGCTGCGGGGGCTGGAGGTTGGGGCTCAGGCCCCGGCACCGGGGTCCGAGGGCGGCCTTGGAGACTCTTACCCACATCCTGGTCGAAGGGATTGGTGGCAAAGAGAGGCATCTCCGCGGCGGCGGCGCCTCCCTGAAGACGCCCGGACACGGCGAGTGCCTCCTCTGCCTCCTCGGCTCTCCCACAGGTTCGGGACCGCGGTGGAGGCAGCAATGGACCTGAGGGGAGGCGCGGGTGGGGAGGAGCAATCAGGGGAGGAGGGAGGCTGGGGACCTCGGCTGCGGGGCATGCCGGGAGGTGGGGCTGCCCACTCACTGCCTTCTCCCAATCTCAACCCGGAAAAAATTTCCCACTGACCGACTCTCTCAGCTTATTTTTAAACAACCGTCCTTGACCGTGAATGCAATCTGTATTTTCTCCTTTGGCGTAGGAGCCTGCTCCCAGGAGGGCGAGGTCCTCCAGGCGCGCCGCGGACAGCCGGCTCACGCGGGTAAGCTCTCAGCCCCGCTGAGGAAGTGCGGGAGGAGCGGCGATCCTCTCCTAGACCGGCTCGGGTTTCAGGGTCTCCTACCCTGCTGAGGCGGGCGGCCCGGCCGGCTTTTTTTTGCGGTCTCATCTCCTCTGAGACGGGAGGTCAAGGCCCGATTCTCCGGCCGCCGTCCCACCGGTGACCCCGGATCCGACGGGCGGACACTGCGGAGTCCGGATAGTGCGCAGAGGTGCTCATAGCACGGCATGGGGCCAGCGGCCTCCGTAGAATGTAAGAAGTACTCTCGTATTCCAACTGAAAACAATTCAAATCCAGCTCCGGACGCGGGGTTACCCTCTGCGAGTCACGCGACCGCCGTCAGCCTCAGTTTCCTTTTTGGGGAAATGGGGCCCCTAAATAACTGCGCCTGCCTCCCGGGTTGGCTGCAAGGGTCAAACGAACTTATGCAAAACTCTAAGTGAACGATATTATCACTAACGTATTATTATTTAGGCATTATCTTTATAGAGCTCTTTAATGATTACAAAACTCTTTATTTTAATTTCAGTTTATCTTCTCCAAACTCTGTAGTGTACACACTTTTATTCCCATTTTAATAAAGTGAGGCTGAGAGGTAGAGCGATTTGGCTCCTGGGAAAAAATCAGAAGTGTCCCCGAGGCAAAATTGGGCCAATTGTAGATCGTACAAACTTTTATCTGCCAAATTTGTAGCCCGGAGCATTGAACTTTATTAATTTAAAAACATTCTTAAAAAGGTTCTATTGATTCTAAAACACACACACAATTACGGACATACACACACACACACACACACACACAAAGATTAAGAATTCAACCTCCTGAAGGAGACCAGTCCATCACATAGGAGAATTAATAGTTGAGTCAATGAGAAAAAAAAAAAATAGTTGAACCAAAGAAATGAAGTTCTAGGGAAGCTTTGAAAATAAAGTCATTTGTTAGAACTACACACTATGGCGGCCGGGAGGCATTATTGTTGGAATAGAATATGAATTAGAGATGTTCTTTCATTGTTGCCATGCTTTTGAAAAACCTCACCTCCACATCTCAGAAAACACCCTTCTCAGGGATATGACTTTCCAAGGAGGGAAAAATGTATGATAGTATTACTTAATTCTTTATATGTCCTCCACTTTATTATCAGAAGTAACTGCTCCTATCTGGAAGGCTAGAAAAGTCACTGAAATGTTAGTAGGATGAAGGGAAGATTCAAAATAATGGCTTTCACCCTAGGGCAGTTAACAAAAATCATCCTCAGAAAAATATACCAGCACATAATTAAAGATTGAGCCATTGAAGTTCTTGAATAAAGAAATTTTGGAACAATGGAATAATGGTTGGTTGTTGCACTGATCAGAAAGAGGGTTTGGTTTTTTTTTTTTATGATTTGGAAAAACTTTTCTGATTCTGCTTATTTTACTGCTTCAGTTTATACCAGTTTTCCTAAGTCTCCTTAAAAGCATCTCTTTACTTCTTCCAATCCAATGATATATCATGAAATTCATATACCATAATATATTTTAAATTTTGTTGATTTAAAATACAGAAAGCCAGTCTAGAGCATAAGTGTCTTTTACTTGATCATGATGGTTTGTTAGTGACAGAGACTGAAATTTTGAACTCATGATTCTTGACTACATATAATATTGTGCTTTACATCAATCTGGTTAATTTATTTCAATAAAAAAACACTTAGTGAAGGCAGTGTTTTAAGCTTTGGAGATAGAAAATGAAATTGTCTGCCCTAGTGAAACTTACATTCTTTTGAAGGAATGCAAGGGATATGTAAAAGGATAAATCCCTTTACTGTAAATTCTCCAAAGTGAAGGACCAATATTAATCAATCAACATTTATTAAGTACTTACTATTCCTTAGGTATTGTGCTAGATAATAGAGGTCTTAATATAAACATGAAACAGTCTCTGCTCAAGAAATTTATATTCTATAGCTGTCTTAATTAAACCATGTCTCTGGGCTCCCCCAAGTATTTCAGATTCTGTTTATCCAATTTCATAGGTATTTAACAAAGATTAATTTTTTACATTTTGCTCACAAACATGGCAAAACTTAGCAAAAGAAACATAGCCAGCTATTATCAGTGCTTGAAAAAATGTAGGTTATTCGGCACAAATGTTTGGCTCCTCTTACCATCACTGTCCTATCTCTTATGCTCTTATACATGTTATCTAAACCACAAAATTCGACTTAAGTGTTACAGTTGATGGGTTTGCAACTGAAAAAAAAAGTTGTTTTCAAAGGAACCTACTCTTAAATGCTCAGGTTAATTACTATATATCCAGCTCCATTTCCTGGACAATGCCTGAAGCATACTATCAAAATGATCTTATGAAAGAGCCAAGCACTTAGGAAAAAGCATCTGGTCTTGTTTCATACCAAAATAATGAGATAGAACTCTTCAGTTGCCAGCAGGGATCTGGTGACCAGATTGTTTAAGCCTTGATCATCGTGGGTATATATATGTTTAAGTATGACATGGGAGCTTTGTAAATTAAACTGTAAAAAAATATTCATTTTGCTAACCATTATCTATTTCCAAGAAAGTTAATTTATTTGTAAAAGTTAATAAGCTATTATTAAGAATTTTGAACTACACATAAGAAAGTTCAAAATTATTTAAATGAAAGTCTAGAGAATTCAGAATAATTACAACATTCTTGTCATCCAAAAATTTCTAAAAGGTAATTTGACAAAAATCTGTGGCATTTGTAACAGAGTTCACATATAACTACTCTCTCAATAGTCAAAATATGTTGCCTTTTAATACTACATGGAATATATGTGAGTATGTGAATGTAGAAATATGAATATCGTATCAATTTGTATGAGTAGGCATGTACTTGATTGTAGGAACCAGAGTGAAAATCCAGATTCTCAAAATACTAGCCAAGAGATTTTGCTTATAAATAGTACAAAATAAAATAATCCCTACCACAGGGGAAAAAAGCAGTAAATGGACTAGGTGTACTTGGTTATAATATTAATGGTGTCAAAAACTGAAAATGCATAATACCTGTCATAAATGTTCATTGTACTGCTTAAACCACTTTCTAATATTGGATATTTCAATCCAAATCAATCCAAGTGACAGTTGAAATATCTGTCACTTAACCACTGGTATAACTTTGGGCAGATCCCCACTTTGGGCTCATTTTCCTCATTTATAAAATGAAGGATTGGATTGGATAAGCCTTCCAACTATGGAATCCTATGAACCTATAGGTTCACAGCAGTGCCTATAAATATACTATACAAACTATTTCATTCAATGCTTGCTTATACATACATATTAAATGCTTATAAGGCAATATATTTAAAATAATATCACTATATTGTACCTGAATAAGAAAAGATTTATCTACTCTTAAGAAAATCAGAATCAGGCACATAAATACATTTGTATCAGAATACTTTGTTATTTTAAGATTTAGAAAAATAAACATAGAAAAACCTTAAGATTACTAGTTTAGTATTTCTTTTAGATAAGAATGCTAATTTGCCCTTTCAGAGGAGAAATGCTGTTGTTAGGAAAGGGACCAATAGTCCCACTTGCTCTCCTGAATTGGATTTAAGTGAGGCAGAGTTTCATAGAGTGGTCAGCTTCACTCTCTCCAGAACCACTGAAATCCAATGGCAAGATGAGTGGCCCAGGATTCAGTCTATGACCCTGAGATTCTCAATGAGTGCTCCACAGCACCTTCTTTGACAAACCTCTTCTTAGTCTTGTTCTTAACTGCCCGTTCTCCTGGGGAAAGTCCTCTCAAACTTAGGGTAGACGTCCTTAATTCAGTAGTAGATTCCTGGTCCATGGATTGTCCTCAATCAAGTTCAGCCCATCTGCTCAGTTGGCAAGGCCTCCAACCAAGGGTGCTGAACAATCCATACATCCCAGAGGAAAAATGGACCAAAGGTGTTTATTATACTGTTCCAAATCACTACTTTCCAAATTAATTTCCTCATTTGGAAAATGTTCATTTGTGAAGCTAGGTGACTTAATGGCTAGAATACCAGGCCTGGAGTCAGGAAGACATGTTCCTGAGTTAAAAGCTGGTCTCAGATACTGAGTGACCTCAGACAAGTCGATTCATCCAGTTTGCCTCAGTTCCTGATCTATAAAAAGGAGCTGCAGAAGGAAAAGCCAACCATTCTACCATCTTGGCTGAGGAAAACCCAAATGGGGTCACAAAAGAGTCAGACACAATGAATGACCAAACTCGAATAATGCTTGCTCTTCCTATTTTATAGGGTTGTTGGAAGTTAATTGCTTTGTAAATATTAAGGTGCTATATGAAATGTAAGTTATTAGCAAGAAAATTTACAAGTGTGAAATGCATAATGAATATAAAATGGATTTTAAATAAAATGCAAATTACTACAGTGACAAGTTTCCCTTATGTTACAAAATATAAGTAGTCCTCATTTTACACTTTTAAAATTTGTACTCTTAAAAAATTGTAAAAATTTCATTTTTAAATGAGTGAAACTTTTAAATGCATTGAGAGAATGTACTATTTAAAATACTATAATGTATCCTAGTTTTTTAAAGGAATAAATATATCCTTTACACTAGATTTTCTTGCTCAAAAACTAGGATAAAATAAAGCTTCACTTTGAGTCTGATACGAAATATTCTCCATGCTCTGGCTCTAATTTACTCTTCCAATTTTACTTCACTTTTCCTTAATACCACTTTCTGTCCCAACCAGTCAAGAACTCCTCTCTGACCCTGAATACCACATACTCAATTTTGATTCCAAGCTTTTGTTCATTTTTTTCCTTTTAACTTAGAATAGTCTTCTGACTATCCAAAGCTTACTAATTATTAATGCCTCGTGAAAGTTCTATTTCCTTCAAAAGTATTTTTCTGACTACAATAGATATGTCTTTTTTGAACTATGGCACTGACTAATTCCATGCCTTTCATTTTGGCACTTAATTATGTTTGTTTTGTTTCAATATTTAACTCTACACTCATAATGAAAAAGTACTTTGACTCATACTCCTTTGTATCATTCCCTTTGTGCTAACATTTCAGAGTGAACTTGGGATGTTTATGTGTGGATTTTACAATAATAGCATTTTTTAATTTCATTATATTACTGGCATGTAACCCGTTTTCCTCCATTAACATGACACTCCATTGTATCATCACATTGTATATATGGGCCTGGGTTTTCAAAGATTTTGGCAACAAATAAGCAAGTACTTGCTTTGTATGTATTGTGTGTCATGCACTGTACTAAAAATGCAAAGGCAAAAATAAAATTCCCACACTTTGAAGGATGTATATTCTCTCAGATGACACAGTATCTATATATAGATAACAAAGTATGTATACACATAGATAATGAAATATGTTTATACTTATGAATCAAATGTGAATATAGAATGTATTTATACATATGTGTGTGTGTGTGTGTGTATTTTTAATTGTAGATGAGTAGCTAAAAGGATTAGAAAATCCTTGGAGGAGGAGATACTTGAATTGAACTTGAAAGAGATAAGAAGCAGAAGAATTGTACTCCAGGCATGACAGTCTATCCTTTTAAAAATTTTAATAGAAGTAATGTTAACTGACCTGAGGAAAAACAGGTCAGTTTGGCTGGAACTATGAGTATTCAAAGAGAAAAATATGTAATCCAGGAAAGGTGAATTCGAATCAGATTGTGAAGATCTCTACCAATCAATAAGTACAAAGGATCTACTCTGTATTTACTATAATAATGGGGATTCAAATGCAAAAGTAAGACCATTCCTGCCCTCAAAAAGCTTAAAGTCTATTCTACTAATTCCAAGCAAATATAAGTGATAATCTTAAGTGATGTGGTGGACCTGTGAGTGGAAAGAAATAGACCCTAGAGAGGATGATATATGGCAGCCAATTAGGTTTGATTTAAGAAGTGAAAAGTAGGGGCAGCTAGATGATGCAGTGGTTTGAGCACCAGCCCTAAAGTCAGAAAGATCTGAGTTTAAATCTGGTCTCAGACACTTAACACTTACTAGCTGTGTGACCCTGGACAAGTCACTTAACCCCAATTGCCTCAGCAAAAAAAAAAAAAAGAAGTGAAGAGTAAAGAAAGACAAAGGCTTCAAATCTGGGTGATTGAATAGATGATAGAACTCTACAAAGCAAAGAAGTTAGGAAGAAAATTGGGTTTGAAGAAGATAAACTAAACTCTTAACACATCCCATAAAGCTTTGTGTATGTGCTTAGCATGGACAGTGGCTGCATTAATGGAGCACTTATTGAAATAATGAGCTTTTGAAATATTGGGCTAAAAAGTTACCTTGCTTACTTGATGAAAATCAGTAGGATAGGAAAATGGGAAAAGAGGCAAAGCAGAAGAGAAAATATGATATGAAGTATAGATATTAGGGAAATACAAAGGAAGTGGAAGATAATTGATGGAGCAAAAGGAACAGTAGGAGGCAGACAGGTAACTCTTTAGACTTGTGCTAAGCGTTTAGGATATAAGGAAAGGGGAAAAACAAAGGCCCTGCTCTCAATAAGTTTACATTTTAATGTAAATAATTAGGTATAAGGAGCAGCCTAGATGGCAGCTGGATAGTGCCAGACCTGGAGTCAGGAAGACTCATCTTCCTGAGTTAAAATCTGGCCTCAGACACTTACAAGCTTTGTGACCCTGAATAAGTCACAACCCCATTTGCCTAAATTCCTCATTAGTAAAATGAGCTGGAGAAGGAAATGGTAAACCATCTTTGTCAAAAAAAACTTACAGTGAGGTCACAGAGTCAGACATGACTGAAAAAGAAATTCATATATATATATAAATGAAATATAATTAGAGGGGAAGTCACTAGCAGATGTGAGCTTTTTTGTTTGTTTGGCTGAGGCAGTTGGGGTTAAGTGACTTGCCCAGGGTCACACAGCTAGGAAGAATTAAACTCTGAGATTAGATTTGAACTCAAGTCCTCCTGACTAAAGGGATTATGCTCTATCCAGTGTGCCACCCAGCTGCCCCTAGATGTGAGCTTTTCTTGAAGGAAGCCAGGATGACTAAGAGACAAAGGCAAAAGGGCAGAGCATTCCAGCCATGGGGGCATCTAATGCAGAAACATAGATAATGTCCTGTGCAAGGAACATTAAATAGTCCCTGTTAGCTGGATTATAAAATGCACAGAGGATAATAAAGTATAAGAAAGATAGAAAGGTTAAGAAAGGGTCAGGTTATCAAGAGATTTAAATACCAAAGAGTTTGTTTGATCTTAGAGAGGGATCCTTTACACTCCATGAGCAGGGAAATGTGACTGACAAACCTATGAATGAGAAAAATCAAATTGGCAACTGAATGAATGATAGATTTTAGTGAGGAAAAACTTAAGATCAATTAGAAAAGTTATTGTAGTAGGATGAGATAATGGAAATAGTTTTCTAAATAGTCAAATAACTTAGAAAATGCTGTGTTTGAAAAGTTTACTCTGAAAGCTTTTCATTATTACATTTATTCTGAAAGTATTTACAGTACAATAATGCAAAAAATGTGGAAAAATCATTTCTGCATTCATTACTCTTTTTAAAACCTTATGTTGTAAAAACTTGTCTCAAAGAAGGCTTGACTAGCCTTTTGCTAACCCACACATAAGCCTTTAGTAGTGCATTCAAACAGTGCATAAAATTACCATTGGTATAGGAAAACACTGGAGAAAGGGTGAGAAGAGAGACAAGTGCAGGGACACACAGAAATGGAATAGGAATTATAAGAGAAATCAAAAGGTTGTGTGTGGTGAACAGTGTTGTAAACTGGCACATATGAGGCCTTTTGCAACAATTTACACTCCTACTTGTAAGGAACAAATAAATGTAGGAGGAAACCTTACTCTCTCTCCAGGTTTCCGGGCAATGACACAATCGGCCTGATTTGTGAGTGATTCTGAGAGAGCTGAGTCAGCCAATGGAGGAATACTTACTGGACTGACCTAAATTATAGACTAATTTGAGTGACCTCTCAACTGTTTTCAGAAAACGCAATTTTGCAAAGCACAAGTCTAAGCAAAATGTGCCTTACTGCGGGAGAAATGTCCTGCACTCCTAAATCCCAACTCCCGACAGCCGTTTGCCCCTTTGCCACTCAAATGCTACTCAGAAGCTCAGCGTTGGCAGTGTCTCAGAGATCATCTAGTTGAAATCCTATTAACAATAATCTCTCCTTCAAAATCTGCAGTGTACTTTGAGCTTTTTTTTTTTGTTCCCAGCATTTATAACAATTTTGTAGTTTGCCAATCCATATTCTAGTCATTGTCGCTTGACTAGGTGATCTCTTTGTGACCTTCTATCTTTGAAACCAGGTTTCTCAATCTTCCTTTTCCACCTTCTCTTCTACAACTTCAGACTTTAACAAATCTGGTTAAAATTTCTGTCAGAAGACCAAGGGAAAGACAATTAGCAAAAAAGTGACCATGGATATCACAGCAGTTTCACACCACTTTTGCTAAGTCTCAGATTTGGTAACCAAATAATGATAAACATCAAATATTTATTAAATATATACGATGTATACAGATTTCAAAAACAAAAATTTTAAAAGTCCCTGCCCACAACGAGCTTCGAGTCTACTTAATGTAGATATCCACCCATGGAGTCCACTGGACATTGGGCTGGAAGACTCCAAGCCATTAGTCTCCACTTCCCCAAGAGAATATAGGTTGTCCTATTAAGGGCACCGTACAGGTGAGCCTCAGCATCTTTTCATAGGCCAAAAGGTGCTCTTGTAAATTACCAGGGAGCTGTTCCCCGGCTGGCCAGATTTTTTTCCTTAGATCTGTAACCAATGGACTCCAAGATCCATAGAGAAGGAAAGGTGCAGCATCTCCTCAGTGCTACCACTCCACCATTAGCGCGGCTGGACTGGGGGTGTGCCCCCGAGATGTGAAGAGCTGTGGCCCCAGCAGCTGCAGCAGCCCGATTCCCGAGGGGGGAGGAGACAGAGCTGGGGGCGTCAGCTCCGCTCCTCCCCCCGGCATGTGAGAGGCGCTGGCCAGCGGCGGCTGAGCCCCCTAGTCCAGACACGTGGGGCTAGAGTCCGGGTCGTCTTCCCAGCTGTCAGCCGCGTTTCCACTCTGCTCTCCCCCGCCCGCTCAGTTGCTCCTCTTCTTCCTCCTCCTCTTCCTCTTCTCCTCTTCCCTGCAGGGGTGTGCGGCCTCCATGGCGTCCAGCGAGGACGAAGGCGGCAACGGGGGCTCCTCCGAGGCGGGCGAGGAGAAAGAGACAGTCAAGAAGAGGAGACTGGGTTTCCTGGCCACAGCCTGGCTCACATTCTACAACATCGCCATGACCGCCGGGTAAGTGGCGGCCGCCAGACAGACATCCTCCGCGCGCGCGCTCCCGGGACAGCTCCCCTTAACCCTTGCGGGAGTCTGGGGGGAGGGCGGTGGTGAGGTCGAGTCCGGTGAGACTCCGGCTCTGGGCCGCCTGGGGTGAACTGGGGGGGAAGGGGCTGAATGGGGCGGGGACGGGGCGGAGAGGGGGGAGAGGAATGGTGGCCCCTGTTCTGGCAGCTGCCCTCGCGGGCAAGAGGGAGCAACTGGGGTGAGAGCCCGCTGCGGCTGGGGAACCGGCTGGTGGAGGCAGCTGGGACCGGGGGGAGGGGGCACACACGGGAGGGGAGCACTTAAGCCGAGGAGAACCGTGAGCTGGAGGGAACCACCGAGCGGTTGAATGAAAGCTAGGAGGGGGGCACAAGGTCCCTGACTCGCGGGGCATTGCCTAATACGGTGCGGGGCGCTGGAGGCTCGGCGCGTCAGTGCGCTCTGCCGGGCGGGCTAGCAGACCGTGAGGTTAAGTATAGACTGAGTTCGGAATGCGGGGGACGACCTAGGGGCACGGGGGAGAGAGACACACGCTCTCTCACTCACACTGCCCCCCTTTCCCCCCTCCCCCCAACACCGGTGGACGGCTGCTTCTCCAAGCTCAATTTACTGCTGCCGCTGTTGAAGAAAGAAATGCTGCAGCTTCTTGCTGCTTCCCGGTCACCTCCAGATCCTCCTAACCACATTTGGCTCTCAAGACGGTCTGATCCATTCTTGTTCTAGCAACCAGAAGAAGAGACGACTTATCCAGTGCAGAAAACCAGGAAATGGGAAGAATCAATAAAGACCTGACAAGGGCTAGACATAATTATCCTTCGAATCCCAAACTTTTTATTGTGCTTGAATAAATCCATTCTTGTTCTAGCAACCAGAAAAAGTGACTTATTATCCAGTGCAGAAAACCTGGAAATGGGAAGAATCAGTGAAGACCTAATAAGTGCTAGACATAATTATCCTTCCAATCCCAAATTTATATTGTACTTGAATAAATCCATTCTTGTTCTAGCAACCAGAAGAAGTGACTTATCCAGTGCAGAAAACCTGGAAATGGGAAGAATCAATGAAGACCCGATAAGGGCTAGATATAATTATCCTTCCAATCCCAAACTTTTTATTGTACTTGAATAAATCCGTTCTTGTTCTAGCAACCAGAAGTGACGACTTATCCAATGCAGAAAACCTGGAAATGGGAAGAATCAATGAAGACCTGATAAATGCTAGACATAATCATCCTTCCGATTCCAGACCTTTTATTCAAGCACAATTACTTAGAACCGATGTTTTTGAGCATTTCGTTAATCTAGCATTGTGGCTACTCCCTTCATAACTAATATATCGACTTCTATTTCTGGCGTTAATTATGTCTTACAATATAAATTTATACTAGGGCTTCTTCTTCATAGAATTTTAAGTTGTCCCCTGCTAAAGAACTTTTTCTAAGATTGTTAGGGAAACACCATCCCATTTCCAAGCCACATTGCCTTTTTTGTCATATTTTAGTTATTGTCAACCACCTTTTCTTATCCTGGTATAGTTTACAATATAACAAAACAAATGAAAGAAACAGTTCTCCAGCAATTAATTGTTAAATTGAATGGTGCCAACTTGAACTTGTTTAGAGGAGGTGGAGATTAATGTGCACTAAAATAATGGGGAAGGGGTGGAAATAGGACTTAGGTTGTATGGAGAGGGTGGAAATAGGGCTTAAGTTGTATGGAATGACATTCTATGGGCGAAGAGTAACATGTAAAAAAGACTCAAAAGTTGAAATGAGCATCATATATATGTATTAGGGAGCAGTGAGGAAAACAGCTTGCCTAAACTGGATAGTGTATGTCACAAAATAGTGGGAAATAAGTTTGGATGGGTTGGGGTCGGGAGACCTTGTTCTAGAATGGCTTGAAGGTCAGGAAAAAAGATTTTGGACTTACTGTGGTAGCCATAGGATTTTCTGTTCTTCAGCAGAAGTAAAGCTGTATTTTAGAAAGATTAGTGATATTAATTAAGAGAGCAGGAGGACAAAAATCAGGAAAACAGCTGAGAGGTTAGTGTAATTTGTGTCAAGTGATTAGAGCCTGGACTGAGGTGTTAGCAGTGGTAGGTGAGAAGAATGACATCAGAGAGGCATTTTCAAAGGGAGAAACAAAATGAGACTTGTTGACAGGTTGATTATTCTGAAAGAAGAAAAGGAAACATTTTTAAATGTAGGATTCTTATCCTAGTAGACTAGACAAATTAGTGCTGCCATTGACACAAGTAGGATGAATATGAGGAGTTTATTTTGCACATAAAATCAAATTACTTTAGGAAAAATTGAATTGAAAAATCTAAATTATAAGGAGGTCCCCAAAGTCTTAATGTGGTTTTAAGTTTTAAGGAAAACTCAAAAAACTTTTGGGCTACCCTTTATAAGAAAGCTCCTTCATTTGAGAGTAAGGAAAGTAAGACCCAAAGTGCTTAAGGAACTTAAGGGAGAGAATTTGGAACTCAGAGTTTTAAAAAGAAATGTTAAAAAATTGTTCTTACACCTACTGGGGAAATATAAAATAATAATTAAAAAAAAAGTAACTTGTACAAAGCTATGACAATAGTTAGATCCTGAATAGGACTCAAAACTGCTGCCTCCTAGTCTAGTGTTCTTTCCACTATATAAGTATTGAATTCAGGATAATAGAAGAATGTCATAGTGACAATGTCATATAGGCACTCAACAGTGATTAAAATTATATTGCATGATGTCACAGAATGTTAAGACCAGAAAAAACCTAAGGTGAATATTTGGGGTAACAAATCCAAACCGTATTCTAAAAATCTTTTCACATTATTGCTGTAGTTTAAGTAGGCAATATATGAGCTTTTAAAAAAATAAATATAGACTTACAGATCTATACCTTCAGGCTACCTCAGAGGACATCTAGTTTAATCTTCTAATTCAATTGGACACTTGGAGTCAGAAATCTGAGTTCCCAGGGCTGACACTTAGCTATGTGACTGTGGGGAATTACAATGGGAAAAGTGTTGGCAAGGGACCTGGATTGGAATTCTGGTTCTGCCATTTTATAACCTTTGTGACATTGGACTAATTACAACCTCCCTAGGTCTTAGTTTCTTCATTTGTAAAATAAGAAAGTTTGAACTATTTTTGATCCCTTCCAGATCTAAAGTTCCATTCCTGAGACCTTAGAAATGAAGAAGTCCAACCTCCTCATTTTCCAAATAAAGAAACTGAGGCTTTAGGAGATGTGATCTATTCAATGTACAGTTTGTAAATAATATAGTTCTGACGTCGTCTGCTGCTCTTTATACAAATCAGTGCCTTCAGATGATTAAAAGTCCAACACAGGTGATATAGAACCATAAAAGCAGGTAAGGGAATGTGAGTAGAGAGAAAAATAAATGGAAAGCAAAGAAAACAAAGAAGTTTTGACAAAAGGAGAACCATACAGTACAATATCATTAAAAAAAAAAGGGAGGAGAGAATGAAGATACAGATGACAATATAAAAGAGAGGTGGAGAAGAAAGAAGAAAAAAACATTGAATTTGGCAAGATGTAGAATTAATTTAACTTTTGAAAAAGTTTTCAGTAAAGTAGTAGTAGTCCAATTGTAGGAGGATGAAAGGGAATGTATAAAGAGAAAGGAATATATATATATATATATGTATATATATATATATATAAAACATATACATATATATGTATATGTAGTACCTATTATGTGCCAGGTACTATTTTAAGTTCTTTACAAATGCTGTCTCATTCAATTCTCATAACAACCCTTCCAGGTAGTTATTATTATCCTAATTTTACAGCTGAGGAATTAAGGCAAACAGGTTAAATGACTTGCCAGGATCACATAGCCTAATAACTCTCAGAATCTAAATTTGAACTCAGGACTTTCTGACTCCCATCTGTAGACTAGTGCTATATCCTTTGCATCACCTAGAAACAGTAGGAGTAATTCCATCTGGAGGTAGAAAGGACCTTAAAAGGTCATTTAGTCCAACCCCTTTATTTTATAGATCAGGAAAAATGAAACCCCTGAGAAGTTAAAGTGAGTAGCCTAAGGACACACAATGAGAATGGAATTCAAGGTCTTTCACTCCAAATCAAGTATGATTTCAACTTTAACACAGAAGTCATTTCCAAAGTATCCTGCTGACACTCTGGCCGTCTTCCTTCTCCCATCACCAACTTGGAAAACTTCCCCTAGAGCTGTGGACTTTGATAAGAGAGCTTTTTAACCTTATCTTTCCTAGAACTGGGACAGCACACCCCTTCCTGGCCATTTCAAAATCAGGCCACTACATACATACCTTAACCTCTTCCTTTCCAATTCTACATCTTTGTTATATATTGTCTCCTCCCCACCCCAGTAGAATGTTAGCTCCTTAAAGGCAGAGATTGCTTTGCTTATTTGTTTTTACATTCCCCAGCACTTGAAACAATGCCTGACATACCATAAGAGCTCCATAAATGCATTTTAATCCATTCATTCATGCAATCATGGCATTAGATTTCATGCTCAAGGGAAGTGATGACAAAAGGAAGTTCTTGAATGGATCTTGACATCCAGGATAATGGGTTGAATCTAAAAAGATAAAACCTAAAAAAGAAAAAAAAAATCATTCTGTACTGGTGCCTCATTGTTATGCAAGGTTCACTAGGTTCTCTAAGGCTGTGACAGTAAAGCCCAAGTTCTAGCAATTTCTATCAACTTGAAAAACTATCTTTTCAGATTGGTAAGCATTATTAAAGTTTGTGCTAAGCTAGTCTAACTTTTACTCATTCAACTCACCTTCACATCATAGTAATACAATAGAAAGAATTTGGGTAGAGGATTCTCATTATTATTTATTATTAATTATTAGTTGTCCAGATATTTGCATGAATACTTGAAGGATGTGATTTTTTTTCTTTCCAACCAAGAGAGCTGGTTTCCCATGGGAAAACTCTTTTCCCAATGAAGATCACAATCTATTTATATCTTAGTAGAGAATTCCTAGAAGAAGTTAGCTAAGGTTAAATGACTTTTCTCAGCTAAGAAGTTACCAAACCCAACGTTATCCACTAGAGCAGGTGACCTCTTACCTTTTTCTTTACTTAACTGATGACAAAAAAGATGAGGCTTGAAATTTAAACTTAGATTGATAAGCATGACATTTAGAAATGAATTTAAGAACTCTGATTGATCAATATAATGGCCACAATATCAGTGTGCATATAGGAAAGAGAATTGATGGACTCAGTGCAGAATGAGACATTTTCTAGGCATGGCCAAAACAGGATTTTGTTTTGCACTATCATGTTTATTTGTTACAAGAGGTTTTGTTTTCTTGTTTCTCTCCAGATCACCATGGAGAGGGGGAAGTAGGAAGAATAGAAAATTGTTTTGTTTTTTTTTTTTTTTGTTCATTGAAAGAGATTCCATTTGAAAAATAAAATCTACCCATGAAAAATATAACCACCAAGAAACTTGTTTCTTGTTTGTCTACTTCAAGATGATACAACTTTCCTATGCTGCTGGGAATTCTTCTGCAAGAGTTATGATATGTGATACAGTACCTTGGAGAGATTATGTGGAATGCATAGACATTCTGTGCCTGGTTCTGGTCTTTTAAGCACCTACTTGTGAGGAACGTTTTTGGTCTGGTTGTGTATGATTGTGTAGCTGGGATTGAGAGAGGAGAATCTTTCAAAAATTCTAATTCAGCTTCAAACTCCTCTGTTTCATTCACTCAAATACCAATCTGGTAAAAGACCATGCTGGAAGGGGAGAATTTTATAGCCCTCTCTCCTCAGAAGTTATATGTCCTTGGTTTGTGCCCTCTGCTTTTGGGTTTTTTTTCCTTTTTAGGGGCAGGATATTGGAGTCTCTGATCTTATACTTTCAAAAAAATCAGGATAGCACTTCTCTAGTGCTGAAATGCTGAGGTTCCCTATAACACTTTCTAGATGTGTAAGGATGAAGACTCTACTCCCTTTATTTAGAACAGAAAAGAACAAATATAATTCCCTATAGCTTGGTCCCTCACTAGATGAGGAGTGTGAAGGAATCAGTAGAGAGAGAAGGGAGTGGGGAGTTGAAATGGTAGCAAGAGCCTTTTTGAAGCTGCTCCCTTTCCTTCTAGCTACACAGCCATTCAAACAACCTCCTCTCTACCCCTTCATAAAAGGATCAGAACTAGGTGCACTATGTTTAACCTATACAGAGACTTTGGGGAGGGGGGGGGACAGGGTAATAAAGGGGAGAAAACTTAGAATACAAGGTTTTGCAAAGCTAAATGTTGAAAACAATCTTTGAATGGGCTAGGAAAAATAAAATACTATTAATAAACGTAATAAAAAGAATAAGTGAAGAATGTTAATCAATGCTCCATTCTCTCCAATTCACTTTTCTTATGCATCATCCTAATTCTCCCCCACATGAGGAAATTTCATTAGCCAAGAAAGGTGATGAGGTTTTTGTAGGCACCAGACCTCAGTCAAATTGGAGGAATTTTTTCTACATTTTGTGCAGCCTGGTGGTAGTGGAAAAGGGATTTGTTTTTCTCTTAAATTCATTTTCCATCCTTATGCTGCCTTTTTTTCTCCAAGTGATCTCATTTTTAATCTCTATTCCTTTGTCTCCATACTCCACCTCATACACACACACACACACACACACCCATATATGTTTTTCCTGTTTTTCTACTTTCTCTCCCTTCCCCAACCTTGTTTCTTCTTATATAAGCATAGGATCTTAAAATTGGATGGGATCATCAGCATCTTCTAGAGCACATGCTTTGTGTTCTTTTTTCCACCTATTCCTTCGTGATTAATGACCAACTGTTATCTTCTGCGACTATTATATGCCTGCCACCTTTTTGCTAAGCTTTCTAACTTGCTACTTATGATCTGCTATCATTGAGGGGAAATAGTTTTTAAAATTTAGAATATGTAGAGTAAAAAAATAAATGAATTCTTATAGAGACACTGAGTGATACAACCTGAATCTGAAAAGCAAAATTAAAATGCAGTATTCCTATATATTGTCTTTCCTGATAGTTCAGCTATGGGAGTCTTCCCATCCCATCCCAATTACTTTGTATTTACTTATTTGTATTTGTGGTTTTTCTGGGGAGACTCTAAGCTCCTTGAGGGCAAGGACTGTTTCCCTTTTATTTTTTATGTTTGTCTTTGTATCCTTTGCTATTGTTCAATTGTGTCAGACTCTTTGTGACCTCATCGGTGATATTCTGGGCAAAGATACTTTTATTATTTGCCATTTCCTTGAGGAAATCTTGAGGCTAGATTTGAACTTAGGAAGATGGGTCTGACTCCAGGCCTGGTACTCCATGTATATATCACCTAGCCGCTCCACAAAATATATTTTGGATATACCAAATAATGTGATTCTAGTTATCAAAAATCTCATTATTTTAAATTTTTTAAGAAAAAAATTCTGAGCTTAATAAATAAAGTATATGTTTACATGTACAACTGCCAAACAGAAAGTTAGGTTTCTACATGAAAACGAGGATCCAACATGTACAGTATGCCTTTTCTTTTTAACAAATCCAACATGGAACTTTTAAATATGTCCTGCTCTGTGGTTCTTTCTTTGGTCTTCTTTCTGTTCTCTTCTGGGCTATTTTTAAAAAGCTGCTTTTGTGATGTTTGTTTTTTTTTTCTTTTTCTTTTTCCTCAATTAACACATCCCTAGTCCCTGTCTTCTACCACCTTCCAATTGAAAATAAGAGAAGAAAAGGAAAAAAAAAATATGCATTCTGTATCTGCCTAAATAAATGGACACAGCTTGCAGACCTTATGCACAGATATCATTTAAAGTGTGGCCAACCATTGTAGGTAAGCTGAAGGACTAGGTGATTTCTCCTAGTCCTAGAACTGAGGCTGAACATTTTCTCCTTCAGTTTCTCTCTCTCTCTCTCTCTCTCTCTCTCTCTCTCTCTCTCTCTCTCTCTCTCTCTCTCTCTGAGACAGTTTGGGTTAAATGACTTGCTCAGGGTCACAAACTAGGAAGCATTAAGTGTCTGAGGTAAGATTTGAACTCAGGTCCTCCTGACTTCAGAGCTTGTGTTCTATCCACTGCACCAGCTAACTGCCCCCACCTTTAGTCTGCTAAGAGAAATGTTGGGCTAGAAAAATATTCCTCTCTCAATCATCAACTGTCTACTCTTGGAGTATTAAGAGTTCAGCTTAAAAAGCTCTGTCTATCCCTGATGGTTTTCAAGAGTCTAGGCTAACTAGGCTCCCTTGCTTAACCCCTCTGCACCCATTTATCCAAATGAAACCATAAAGAGAAGTCAGGGAAACTGTATAAATTGTAATAGGTCAGAGAAGATATGATAATAAGGGAACTTTCCAGCCCAGAAAAATAAAATACCTCAGTTTAGCCAAGATTTCACCAATAGGTGTTCACTCATCAATTTTTTTGATAGCAACTGCTGGAAGCTGAGCGACAGCATGGGCACATTGGCCATTCAGAAGTTTAGGCTTATTTCATCAATTGTCCCTCATCAAAATCTTACTCTTAAGGGTCTTCCAGCAATCTTGTTTACTGAGGTAATTGGCAACATTTAGATATCATCCTCTGGGACAATCAAAAATCTTTCCACATGCATAGCACAGATGATGGAGCTGTCCCTCTCACCTGGGGCAGGAAATTACATAACAGATATGCATAGTCAAGCAAAGCAAATAATCTCAAAAGCCTGTCTGGAAATGTCTGTTTCTTTTTGTACTTTTGGTCCATTATCTGTCTTTCAGGAAAATTGAGAGTTTCTATTTAGAGGATGAAATTTTGTACTGATTTGAGTGCAGACATGGTCTTTCCTCAAGACGGTAAAAAGCAGGAAAAGCAAGAACAAGAGCTTTCACGTTATCTTTGATGGAGATCTTACCATGTGAGATAAGGTCATTTGTCTATTTAGACTCAGAAGCCTCAAATGTGACTTCATAAATAACTCCTTTAAGTTAATGCCTGAGATGTGGGTGAATTTCTATACAAACATTATAGGCTGCCAGATATGAAAGATTTATTGTGAAGCACCATTGCTCTCAAGCAGTAAGGGAGGGGAAAGAGAGAAGATGTAATGTCTCATTCTTTATCTGCTAGACATCAGATCTCTTAGTAAAGAAGACAGAGAGAAGATAACATTTTTTTTCTTTTTGTTGAGGGACCTGCAGCTTTGGATATTTATGACAATTTACTGCTCACTTAAGCATCTTGATTCCAAAGTAGTCCTGCAGAATTATAAAGGGTGTAGGGAGAGAAGGGTAGGGAAAAGATTAAGATTTTTTGAAAGATAAATCCTCATCTAGAAGGCACAAAGGGAAAGGGCAAAATGAAGCAATTAACTGGCCTGAAGCTATTGTACCAATTACCAATACTCTAGGTATGCTAGATGATTCTGTATCAAAAACTGAATTGGGAGAAGAATAAGAAGCATGCCATTTGGGAATAGATATCTTGATAGATACAGGGAATAAAGTTATTTAATCCAGAAAACAAGTAATTGGGGTATAGAAGATCCTACTGCCATCAAAAAGAAGAAAGAAACGATTGGGAAGTGGGGTATGGATTAACCAGATGAGACAGAAGATGTTAGGAGACAAAATGTTAGCACAGGAAAGGTTTTTAGGAAACTGGCCCAATCCCTTTATTTTCTTTCTTTATGTTGAAACATTTTTTTGTTTTGGTAAAAATGTCCGGGAAATACCGAAACAACTACCACCATAAAGTTCAACCCAAACAAATAAAAGCACTTAATACCTCAATTATGACAGTATATCACCCCTACTACTTTTGTAGTTCATCTTTTAATAGCATAAGTAAGTGTATTTTAACTGTTAAGGTAACAGCATCTCCCAGTGTATTTGACCAGAAATGTTCTACCTTTTAATGTCTTTATTTATATTGGGGTAATCACAACGTATTTGGTTTTTCCTCCCCGATTTCTTCTTGTAACATTTATATTTTCCCATTTTCTCTGAATTCATATTTATCAGTTCTTTATATTCATATGTCACAATTTGCTTAACTGCCTCCTCCCAATGTCTGCACATAGAGGCATAGGGAGAGAAGCAACATGGCCAAAGAAAATTTAAAAAAGAAAACAAATAAAGAAATCTCACTTTATGCCCAAAAAAAGGAGAGAAAGAATGCAATATTAATGGCTACATTGCAGGATAAGATGGAACAGTTCATTTTAAAACATGAAGGACCACTGGGTTATCCAGTTCTCAGCCCTTTAGCTCAATAACTTTCACTGGAGTCGTAAATAACATTTCTCTGCAAGGTGATTAGAACATCACACTAGAAAAACACACTTTTGTTAAATTTAGGTTGGATTCTGGAACTGTGCCTAATGTAATATTGATTCTTACTTTTGGTTTTCTGAAAGCAACAGCAAATATAATTTCAGATTTCCTGTTCAAATTAACACCCTCCCTGAAGGTGTTATTGGTATAATTGTTCTAAGTAAAAAGCATTCTCATTCTTGAGCTAAAACTTGTGAAATGCTTGGCCTAATTTTTTAAAAATACATTTTCTGTGAAGAATGATGGTTTTTAGAGTGTGTGTTTCAGAGGATAGAATAATCCCTTAGAGATAATTGAATGATCAAACTGAAATGTAATTTGAAAAAACCCTCCCCACAAGAATCTGGTAATAAGTATGGCCAACTACTAAGTCAATTCAACAGCATTTATTTAAGCATCTACTCTGTGTCAAGTCCCGTCCTAGGTACTGGGCTGTTAAGACAAAAATGAGCTAGTCCTTGCCCTCAAGGAGCTTATGTTTTACTGGAATATAATTGTTTCTAAAAGGTACATGGGTTTTCTCAGAGGGATATAAAGGAATTGGAAGTGATAGCTGAATCCTAATCTCAGTTCTGTTTTCTGAGGCAATGATCTTCCTTGGGCCTCATATTCTCATCTCTTCTTCATTTAGATGTTATGAGGATTGAAAAAAAAAAATAGAAGATGCAAATGGAACTGGAAAAAATGTGAACATACTATATACCTACCAGGGAAATTGTATTAAAGACAATTTCAATTTGAATTTTGTATCACCCTTGAATGAATCAATTCCTTCTTCACAGACATTTAAGAGCTAAATTACTCCAAAAACACACCTAGTAGGGTGATACAAGGGGAGGGAAGGAAGGATGATCGTTTTTTGCTTGTTTGTTTTTTTGTTTGTTTTAGAAAGATAGGGATTGGAACTATGGTTTCATTAGCTAGAGAACTCCCCTATCAAAGCAGATCAGCCCCTTTTTTGCAGTTAGAGTAACTAGCACAGAGAAGTTAAATAACTTATTCAGAGTTGCATATCTAGTATGTATTGAGGAAATCTAGATCTTTTTTTGGCTCAAGAATTAAGGCTCAAGGCTCTCATTCTGATATACTTACGATATTTTATTCCAATGACAATTAACTTCTTGATTAACAAACTGATTCAATAGCAAAAAATGTAAATGTCTCCAAAAATTGCTCTAAAAAGTTATTTTTTCTAAAATATAAAGTCCTTGAAAGCAAAGGCCTAATGAATTTGCTGAGGTTTCCTGAAGCATGGCAATACATTTTTTTTGTTTGTTTTAGTGAGCACTAAAATATAAATGAATTATTTTCATTGAATACCTTATATTTTTATACTCTGACTTTTCCAATATAATCTTAAACATTTTTCTTCATCATTATAGATTTTGTACATAACAATCATCCTTCATGCTTGAAGGTCCTTTTGTCTTACTGAATTTATCAAATAATAGACCTACTTTTTGGATTTTGGTGTAATTGATCTACTTTCTCTTTCCCTGCTGCCAAAAAAAAATCTGATCTCTATTCTCAAAAAACATTCATTAGATCTCCCCTACCCACAAGTTATAATCCTTAACTCCCCTTTACTTTTCATAGCCAGATTATGAAAAATAACTTTATTTATTGCTTAATAACTTCTTGTTAACTTCTTGAATACAAGGAATTTGTGTCTTTGTATCTCTAGCATAGGTACATAGTAGGCACTCAATAATTGTTGATTGATTGCTTACCTAGGATCTCACAAGTATTAAATCAACAGAGCCAAAGAAAACAAAGAAAAAGGAAAGATTGTCCCCCTTCTCATTCACTTCTTTATTCCCTGCTCTCAACCTCGGTTTCATTACTCAACTGAAACTGCTTCCTCTGAAGTCACCAGTGGACTCAATTGCCAAATCCACCAACCTTTTTTCTGTTTTCCTTATTTACTTCTCTATAGTATTTAACAATGTTGAACAATATCTTCTCCCAAATACTTGTTCCTTTAGCATTTTTTGCCTCATGTCATTCTTACCTAGCCTTAATCGCAGAATGGGGATGCCTTAAACAAACTCAGACCCATTAAAGACTTTAGAATAAAAAGGCCCAAGTCTCTCTTTGCATCTAGGGCAGTCTCCAGGTTGGCGGCTGGCCTAAGAAAACTCTAGAGGAGAAAGTGAGGCAGGGGACCTTGCACAGCCCTCCTTCACTTCAATCCAATTCATTTGTATGTTTTGACATCACCTCTGTGATATCATGGTCCTCTGAGAATAAAGGACAAACAATAACTTGCTGCTTTATGGTTTTTCATCATACTGAAAACCTATATTGCCAGAGAAGAAATCTGAATTTTTTTCTTTTTCTTTTATGGAGTGTTTATAGTAACATTGTAAAATTTGGGTTAATTATTTGGTCATAGGCTATATTATATAGTTCTATACATGTATTTTATGCATTTCTCAGTTTCTAAACTTTTTTGTATTATCTATGGCTTCCCCAAAAATTCCTTCCCCAAAAATTCTTATTTCATTTCTTATCCTTTAATTCCTTGATATATCAAAATTTCAATGAGGGGGAAATTACTTTGTGGAAGGGATGACTATACTTTCTTTTGAAAATATAATCAGTTACCATAAGTTCAGTTATCATTTCATGATATACACAACTCCAAGATCTATACATCTAGTTTTAGCCTATGTCAGTCCCTGAATCAAAAAGCTCCAGTGTTTTCCTTTTGCTTCTAGGATAAAATACAAACTTTTCTGGTTTTTTTGGCATTTAAAGTCCTTCACAATCTAGCTCCAAACTACCTTATTCTGAGCTTTTTTTTCCCCAAACAAACTGTCATATTTGTTCTTCCTCTTATATCTTATATCAGCCTTTTATCTCCTTAACTTTCCTCTCCTCACCCTCTATCCCAGCCCACCCCATGCTTAGAAAGCACTTTTTCTTAACTGTACTTGATATAATCTATCTCCCCTGAAAGCTTAATTCAACTACGACTAATACACAAGCTCTCTCCTAATTCACTGCATCTTCCAATGTCTCTCTCTGCCCAATTACATTTTTTTTACTTTGTACATATCTTGTATCACCTTATGTAAATAATTTACTTAATAAATTACTTACATATCATTATCCTGTCTTTGTATTACCTGCACAGTACCTAGTATATATGTAGTGGGTACATAATAAATCTTGCTCATTGTTCTTTTATATATTCTATTCAACCCTTTGAGGGTCTGAAATCAATGACCTATATCATTGATTCAAAGTTCCAATAGAAGTTTTTCAAGAGGAGCAAAACTAACCAATAATGGTGATTTGTATTTATAGATTTCTTCAAGGTTATATAGTACTTTGCATGGCTTATTACCTTTAAACACAATTCTCTAGCTTTGAATAATAAAAAAGGATGTTAAATATTTTGTATATTCTTTCATTTGAACAATATTCTCCAACTCTAAATAAGAGAAGAAAAATGAGTTTATAGATTTTAAGGTTTTCCCAAAATACTTTCCTAATTATTATCCCCATTTTACAGATAAAGAAACTGAGATCCATAAAAATTAAGTGCCAAAAGAAGATTTTGCCTTACTCCGCATGTGATATTCCTTTGACTACACAAATCAGATTGTTTCATGTATATGGCCACATAAAAGCATTAAATGTTTGGATCTTTATATGTCTGCATTCCTAGAGAAAACTCAGTTGTGCTAATTTTGCTGTTTCTCATAATACATTTTATTTAATCTAGTTGGCTGGTACTAGCTGTTGCCATGGTTCGGTTTTATATGGAGAAAGGAACACACAAGGGTTTATACAAAAGTATTCAGAAGACACTCAAATTTTTCCAGACATTTGCATTGCTAGAGGTAAACATTTCATTTCTCCATCTTGCTTGATTTCTTGTGTTTTATTTATAAGAAAATTTATTTGATTAGAAAATGAAATCTTATTATGTAATTAAATCTAGCCTACCATTTTTTTACTGTAACTTTCTCACTTTGTGAGATATTGTGCAATATTGCAGATTCTAAACAAATTTCAAATTATGTAATTGCATTTTTTTCTCCATTTCCTTACAGATAGTCCACTGTATAATTGGTGAGTTCCTGCTTTTATTTGTACTTTCTTAGACCGAAAGCTGGAGGGGACCTTAAAAGTCATCTTATCCTACCCCCTTATTTCATCCATGGAAAAACAGAAGCCTAGAGAGGTTAAATGCTTTGCCTACAATCAGAGAGGCAGTAAGTGATAAACTCAGGTCCTCTCCTGCTAGATCCAGTAGTGGTTAATTAAATGTTTCATTAAGAGACATTGTTGACCTTTTTTTCTCTTGAAGGAATTGTACCTACTTCTGTACTTGTGACTGGGGTCCAAGTGAGTTCAAGAATCTTTATGGTGTGGCTCATCACCCACAGTATAAAACCAGTAAGTGACTTTGTTCTATGGCAGTCTGTTTATAGAGAATTTATAATATGAAATGTTAGTCTATTTCAAAAATGCTGAAATATTACTTAACACAGGCTGAATCAGGGTTTTAGGTGCTGTTAGAGACTGTAACTGAATATTGGTTTAATATTAAGCAACAACTTTGAGCAAGTTACAGAGTTGGAAGAGACCTCAGCAGCTATTTAGTCCAAATCATATGTATAAAAATATCCACATGACAATAAATCCTAGAAGTAGTCATTCATCCTTTGCTTGAAGTTCTTTGTAAGGAGCTACATGCTATCTCCCAAAGCAAATTCCTCAATATGGGGTTGTTATAAAAATCTGCCTCTTTGCTACTTCTACTCATTGCTTTTGGATCTTTATACCTGAACCAAACGAGTCTAGTCTAAAACTTCTGCCAGATTATCAAGCTCTTGAAAACAGCCATCAAGACTTTGAGATCTCTTCCCTTCTGTGATTTAAACATTTCCAGTTGCTTCAGTTGATTCTCATATGACATGGGTTCTTCCATTTGGGTTTCTTTTCCCCGGGAAACTTTCCAATTTAACAATCCTTTCTACAATATGATGCCCAGGACTAATACCAAGCGTTAAGAAATTATATTTTCTTTGTATTTGTAACAGATTAAGTTGCTTTCACTTTAAATAATTTAGCACAGAATATTTTTAGACATAAAGTTAATTAAAGGACTGAGCTGTTTGCTAGAAGAGATTTAACTAAAAATGAGAAAGATTTGGAATCAGGAAATAAAAAAAAAAACTAGGAGGGAGTGAAAAATGAGGAGATTCTATTAGAATGTGAGTACTTAGGGAAAAGGGTAGGGTGCTGCTTTTTGACTTTATTTTTCCAGAGCTTAGCACAGTGCTTGGCATAGTAGGTATTTAATAAATGCTTGTTAACTTGATTTGATTTGAAAAACAAAAAACTAGGAGAATATCCTCAGAACACAATATTCATGGACTTGAGGACATAGAACTGAACTTGATGGCCTAAGCACATTGATATGGCCAATTCTTGATTTAATCTGCCAAGAAGAGTTTACTGTGGCCAAGAATAACAACATTCTTTCTCCTCTCCACCCCACCCCACCCCACCCCACTCTACCCCACCCCCATGCTTCAGCTCATTCTTGACCTTCTGGGAAGACTTCTAAGTCTCCCAAATTCTTGGGAACAGATTTCTAGTTCTCTTTCCACTCTACATAGATCCCTGACCTCCTGTCTACTTGGGGATATACCTCCCTGGCTTTTTGTTCATTCTTTTGATATCTAACAAACTCTCTGCCAGAAGATGAACTCTTTATTTTTTCTTTCTTGGAAGGGACCCCTGGTCTCCACTCTACTTGGGAAGAGGTTCTTTGTGTATTTGTAGATATTTCTATAAATCAGTACCTTCAATTATGTCCTTTGATCAGCTTGACTGATTTAGTCCTTTGACCAATCATCACTACTTAGGTAACATCTTGTGCACACTGGGTGTGGGGGCAAATTAATTCAGTTTTTCTAATTTTATGTTTGTGTGTGTGTGTATACACACACACATACACACACACACACACACACACATATATATATATACACATATCTTAATATCATATTTATTATCTGCTAACTATAGACTAGTCTCTGTGCTAAAAGCTGGGGATAGCAATACAAGTAAACAAGACAGTCCCTACTCACAAGGAGCTTTCATTCTAATAGGAGAAAACAATTTATAAAGAGGAGCTAGAAAGGGAAGGAGAGGTTACTCATAATTGGTCAGAGATGATGGCTAGCAAGTGAATTCCAGAGAGTGCATTGAGCTGGGAGTAAAATAAGTATGACTGGGTCTCCTCATTAAATTCAAGTCTGGACCCTAACTCACAAACAGAAGAACAAATTCTAGGGTAGAAGGTAGAGATATCACGGAGAGCAAGTGCTGATCAGGAGGTAGAGATTACTAGTATGGAACATTAACACTAGTATAAAACATTAACAGAATCAAAAGAAGAGTTATTATTAAAGAGAAAGAATATGTTTCCAACAGTGGCTAAGGTCTGAGAAACAGAAACAAAGTGAGTGGAGCAAACATTTAAGGGGAGAGAAAAGGGCAGAGTGGTTAGTGACAAAGGGGCAAAAGCTGTGATTCCTACTAATTATTTTCTTTTGTCCTCTTGAGGAATATTACCATAATGTTGTGGATCCTTCCTTACTAATGACTTTGTATATTCTTTTTTTTTTTTTTTTTTTTTTTGCTTTTGGCTGAGGCAATTGAGGTTAAGTGACTTGCCCAGGGTCACACAGCTAGGGAATGTTAAGTGTCTGAGACCAGATTTGAACTCAGGTCCTCCTGACTTCAGGGCTGGTGCTCTATCCACTGCACCACCCAGCTGCCCAACTTCGTATATTCTTATGCTACTTTGTTCCCAAAGGCTGTGATCTTATTCCTCTTCACTCACAGAAACACCCAGAGGAAAGCAACCCAGTCTCTTATCACTTAAACTTTTCCCATCAGGCTGTAGACTGATCATTGAAGCCAAGTACTTTACTTCCTTCCCAGCTTTTCTTGGTCCAACAGTTCCAAATAGGTCCGACTTCCTTGTCCTCTTCCTTCCCTGTTGCTTGCATTTTCACTAACTGTCCCCCAGGTCTGGAATGTTCTCCCTCTTTGTCTTTGACTCTGGTGTCAATGACTTCCTTCAAATCTTCACTCAAATCTCACTTTCTACAAAAGTCTTCCTCCTCCCCCCTCAATGGAAAACTTTCCCTCTGAAATTACCTTCAATTTTTTTATATCTGTAGAGTCCGGAATTCCCCAACTAAAGGAACCCCAAGTTTGCTCTCTCCAACTCTTAACTGAAGGTCAAGTTAAATGTCCCAAAGAAAGAGGCAGGAAGCTCCTATTACCATTACATGATTAGTTTTATAATCATGATAGATTACTTATATAGGGGCTGTCTGGGAATGGCTGCCAGACAATTTAAGTGGATCTCAGATCCCTACCGTATAGTTGGGGTAGTGGCCAGACTATTCAGTGGATCCCACAAAGACTCCCCAAAAGTTCCATGGTAATTTTAGAAATCAAACAAAGGAAGAGGAACTGCAAAGCATCATTATATATGTCATTAGAGATCTGCATTGTGCTTAGCAAGCAGTACTAATTTTGGGCCTGGGTCCCAGGGCCTAGCACCCTAGGTGAGTACCTAGACACTCAAGGCAATGTAGTGGATGTAGTGAAGTTTATGTTCTGGTCACAGTATCCTTATTATGTCTTGCTCTACCGCTTACATCTGGTTACTATATCTTTGTTATGGTTTTCAGCTCAATAGGGATCTCACAAGGCCATGTGCTTGTCCATTTGTGGAGACATGCACAAAGCTAGGCACAATGTCTCAAAACAAACAAACTTTAACACCCCCTTAGAATGCCTTTCACTCTAACAGTATGCCTTTCACCAGTTGAAACACCACCTTAACTTATATGAATTTAGTTGTTTGCATATTGTTTCCCTGATTAGAATGTAAACTCCTTGAGGCAGGAACCATATTTTACCTTTTTTAGTTACTTCCAGTGCTTTGCATAGTACCTGGCACTTAGTGTGTGCTTAATAAATTCTTGTTGACTTTTATTACAGGAAATAGCCTTACTTATTTGGCATAGTTATTTCCTCATTTTGAAATGCTATTGTTAAAATCCATTTAAAAAGTGTTCTTAAAAGAACAGATTTAGGGAGTTTGGAGGAAGAGGAAGAAGGCATCTATTACCCACTTGAAGTGACTCAGACTATTGCCACCTTGGCCATCTGCCATGAGAATCACTGAAAATTGACCAGTGGTTAGAATAACTAAAAATAATCCTTGGAACATCAGCAGTTCTAAGACCAGGAATAAGGCAAAGGATAGTTTTTAAATGAATAGATGATATTTATTTGTCATTAATATTAACTGTCATAGAAATAATGTGCTGAAATTCTTTTAAAAAATTGTTCTCTTAAAGTTATATACCTCTTGCTTACTTGCATTTTTTATGAAGAAAGTGTTTTCTAAATGAAAGTAAATTTGTATCCATTTAGTAATCTCAGATTCTCAGTTATTGGAATGAGGTTTTAGTGCAGTTTGAATTTCATCATCTAATGCTTTTCCTCAAAATAGATCATGGTAATTTATGAATGGATTATTTTCCAAAAATTAATATGTAGGTCATTTGCTTAACATTCAAAACACTATTTTTGTTGTTACATTGATGAAAAAACATACAGATAGTCATTTGCCTTCTAGATTAGGTCACAAAATCTATTTAATCACAATATAGTAGAAATAGCATATGTTGCAGTGAAAAAGTAAAAAGAACAATTTGTTGTAATAATGAGTTAGTAAGCATTTATTTTTATTTTATTACATAGCTATTTGCCAGACACAGTAAATGCTAGACATTTGGAATATAAATATAAAAAATAAAATCCCTGCTGTCCACCAAGACTGATAGTCTATTACTATTGGGAAATAGTTCCTTCCCTCTTCACTCTTTCTCCCCACATTCCCTGCCATTAAATTAGAAAATTTCTTTGAAAAGAAAAATCTTTGAGACCAATGCTTTAGTTAGAGGAAGAGAAGAAGATTTAAAGTTGTTTGTAGAAATTCTACATGGAATTTCTGAGCACTTCCCTTTTTTTGTACTAATATTATGTATTAATTTCAATTCAAAACTTTTGATTTCTTTTCCCTTAATTCAGGTTTATCAGTAACATTCCTCTTATGCTTAGTCATGTTTAAGGTCATTATTTAACTCCCAGAATAGATTAAGCTTGAGGAAAAGGAGAGAGATTTTTTCCTGAAAGAATCAGGTAAGAGATGGAAGAGTGAATAAGATGGTTAAAAATAATACATAAAGAAGAACTTTTTTTTTTTTTTGGAGGAGAGGAGAAATTAACTGAAATATGAGTGGTGAAAGAAAATTTGAAGCAAATAGTGGGCAATGATAAAATAAAAACAATCCACTGCATGTTTTGCCCTAGATAACAATCTTTTAATAGCCTCTGTGGCTTGATTTTCTTAAATATAGTTTGCTTGAGGGTGAAGAAAGGAAATAGAATATGGGAGAGATTATATCAGAAGTTCAGATCTTACTATGCTGACCAAAAGGTGGTGCCATTGTTCCATGACAGCTTGGTGGTGGTTATCTAGAGTGAGTTTGATGGATGGGATGGGGGTCAAAGAGAACAGGAGACTGTGCAAGTGGCTAGTATGTAGGTAAGATATTTATTATCCAATGTTTATTTGTATAAAGAACATCTTTTCCAATAAGGCATTAAATTTATGTCCTTTCAAAATTTCTATAAATGAATAACTTTAAACTAAAAATGTAGTCTTCCATGAAAGATGCTATTGATTCTTTATAATTCTGCAGATCCAGAATGAGGACAGTGTGGTACTTTTTCTGGTGGCGTGGACTGTGACAGAGATTACTCGATATTCCTTCTACACATTCAATCTTCTGAACCACTTGCCATACTTCATTAAATGGGCCAGGTGGAGATGTCTTGCAGTTTTGTGCATGTTTATTTCATGAATGCCGAGCTAACATCAAAGAACAGATTTTGAGTTTTGGCCGCATGTCAGTAGAATACTATCATTCTGGATTTTGGAAATGTTACAATTTGCATTCTAAAAACTGTGCAACTTAATTTAATAGTGTAAATTATTTTAACATTTCAACTAAATATAGTTATGCTATACAGTTATCCATTCCATATTGTGACTTTTCCCATCTCAGTTTCAATATATTGTGGATTGGCATAAAAAATTAAATGGAAATTTTGGGGGTAATTTTATGGAAGGTGTAGATGACAGGCCAGCAGATGATACTGAAAAAGTTTAGAAATTCAGAAATGCATAAAATATAGCATAGTACAATATCAACCCAAATTTTACAATACAAGTACACTGTAAATAACCATTAAAAAAGGAAAAAGTTCAGACTTCTTTTCTGGTATGAAGGGAAGACCAAAATATTTTATGTGGATTTTCTAGATTACAGGGGCATTTCTCTAGTCCCCATAATTTTCTTCTAGCTAAATTCTTTTACTATCTTAATGCATCATAAATTTGCTATGTAAAACAAAGGATAAATAAGCTACATGTCTTATTACACTTTTGAGATTAAATCATATCCAAAGAAGATTTATTCATTATTATTTACTCATTATTCAAGAATAATTGAATCAAATAGCTCAAAGGGGCTTTTACTTTATACATTTCTGGTTCTTATATTATTTCCAAAATAAAATAAGATGTTTATGATCTCTTCTTATGTTTCAAACTTATAATGTTTCACGCTCTCATGATATTCCTAAACTTTGATCTTGGGATCATTCTTTTATTGAATTGGGCATATATAGAGCCAGATGTACTTTATAAGCTTATCCTTTTAAATAATTAAATGTCTTAAAAGTACTGACATTTAAATAATGAATTAGCCTATCTGAGATAGGAATAAATTCAACAGAACATATGTTTATTAAATTCCTACTGTGTACAACGGAAGCAATGAAACTAGTTGAATTGTAGGGAAAAAAATAGATATTCACAGTGTGAATGCAAATATACTTCTAAAGTTTTATACCTTGATCCCGAAATTTTAATTCAGAGGTATTATTTCACTTGAAGACTTCACTACCAAACACTTTTAACATTTGCTTGCAACTATTGAGTCTTTCAAATGATCAACTTGTTTGTTTCCAGTGGGCTGTTTTTTAAAAATGCAATTAGGTTTCATTAGTAGTTATGTTATCAATTCTTTTTTTCAATATTATCATCATTTATGAATATCATTTATGTAGTCAACTCTTTTTCAAGTTTGATAAACCATTTTTCCTTCATTTACTTATCTGTTCATAAAAAACATTTCCATTTCAATGCTACCTTAAAGAAAAAAATCATCTGGCTAGGTTAAGGAATGTTTATTGCACATTTCTTTTAGGCCCTTGCACTAGTTTTCATTGCTTTGACAAACTGCTTTTTAATGAGTGATTAATTGCTTCTGCATGCCTTGACTAAGTTTCTGAAAATGTTTTCAAAATAGTGCTGTTATTTAATTTTTGTTTTAAAAATTGCATGTTGGATGGGATATTTTAAAAAAAGCATTTTGCCTTGCTTGTGTTGATATTAAATGATATGTTCTGCGTTTATACTTTTTCAAATTGCATGTGTTCATTTCATCTACTACATTTATTCAGGTTTGTTTGTTTAATCAAGCCTCAGAGTATCACAGAAGATGTTACATGCATTGGTTATTGGTGGGCCTTAAGATTTGCATTCATTTCTAAATACAACTGAAGTTATATTTATAAGTTTATACCTATTTAAAATATTGAACCTTCCTATTAACAATACTTTGCTTTGAAATCTCTTAAGTTCATAAATATTTCCTATGCATAAAACATAAGGACTGCTAAGATTATATTCACATAACTTAATTTTGTCTATTAGTTACTGTTATGAATAAGTAGTAAGTAGAGTAAATGTTTGCATAATGAATCACATTTTCCCTCTGGCTTCCATTTTATTTTCAAATATGTGTTTCCTCTAAAAAAAAAAAGTTGGATCTCAACACATGATAGTAATCATACTTAAGAATTCTCATTTACAATGTCAGGAAATATTATGCCTTTTTCAGTACGTCTAGATGGTGATCAATTAATTTTCCTATTGAGGCCCTGTAAGTTGATCAAATGTAATCATTCTACTCATTCCTTTAAAAATGCATATTTAAAAATAAATCACAAAGTTTATTCTCATTTTATTTGGAACGCTTACTGATTCTAAGGGATGTAGGGAGGTATTGGGTGGCTCGGTGGAGAGGATCCAGAGTTAAATACTTTTTAGCTGTGTGACCCTGGGTAATTAATTAATCTCTGATTATTTGACAGAATGGATCCACTAGAACCACTGGAGAAGAAAATGGCAAGGCACTCCAGTATCCTTGCCAAAAAAAACACCAAATAGAATCACTTCTAAATCAACTGAACAACTAACAGAAGGGACCTTTATTCTACTGAAGATTAGTGATATATAAAAATCATCTTTGTATATAAGTTCAAGTAAAAATAATATGTGTGTATATTAATATTGTCCTACATATAGATTCCTTTCATAGAGATTATATTTTAGGGATATACCAATGCATTTATATTTCCATTTTCCATTATAGCATTTTAAAGGAGAAAGAGTTTTTTAAGACAAAAAAGGAAAGGTCATCTATGAAAATATCATTTCTAGACTTATGGGCTTAAATTCAGAGGAAAGAAGGGGGAGATAGACATCAAGGCTAAAATCTTCTATCCATTCTTGGCCTCTCCCCATAATCCTATCCTGATCAAGCTTTAATGTGCTCTTAGGTGTAGTCTTACCACTTATCCCTCTCCTGCTGAATACTAATTCTATATTTCTCAGATTTCTAAAACATACTTTTTTATGTATCTTTGACCTGAGTGTACTTTTGATCAAGTAATCCTACTGATTGATCTATATTCCTTCATTCACGTGTTTTCAAAGTGTCTACCTAATTCTCAATTTATATTTGACCTTCAGATATTTTCTGAGCTTCCAAATTCATTCCATTTAGACTTTCTATTTTTTTTTAATAATTTTTTCTATAATTTTTTTTAACTTTGCCAGTCAGCCAGCTATGCTAATTGTGGAGAAGAAGGGTATTTTCATATTTAGCACTTTTTTTTTTTAAGGAACAATTTTACTTGAGTTTCAGATAAAGTGTTTTTTTTTTGTTTGTTTGTTTATTTGGTTGGTTGTTTTTTTGTTTTTGTTTTTGTTTTTTAAGTCAGAAACTTACCAGAAGTCAAGAAATCCTTTAAACTTTCACCTTTTCAACTTTCCTTAATTAATATCTGATTTTGGTCATTGTTTCCTTTTTTTAAAACTGAATATAAAAAGAGGTGGATTTATTTGTTCTCTCTTCCACCAGGATGCTAGGCTTAATTGCGTCCTTATCAGTAGCAAATATGAACTGAATCATAGAAAAATGATTTTCATTTCATCTTAAGGTCTTTAAAGATATCTGCTAAAAGAGAGATCGTTTTAAAAATTTTCCCCTCGGCTTTGGTAGAAAGGGGAGAGACACTTAATAGGCATCAGGAAGAAAATAACACTTATTCCTTAGCCTAGTTTAAGCAATAACATTGGCTGTGCCATTATTATAGCATACTTGGAAATACTACATAGATTCATCATCTGGTTTCAATTTAATAATTTCAATTGCTGTCCCTTTAAGTGTAAAATCAATTTATACAAAAAATAAGTCAGCAAATAAGTGCCTAAGTAACAAAGGTTTGTTTTTTGAAATTCTCTATCTTAGTAAAAACTTTTTATAACTTTGGAAATTTCAGTGTTTATATATGAGCAGCTAGGAGGCACAGTAAATAAAGCTCCAGGCATGAATCAGTAACATATAACTTCCTGAATTCAAATCTGACCTCAGACACTTTTTACCTGGGTGACCCTGAGCAAGTCACTGAATATTATTCATGCCTCAGTTTCCTTATCTGTAAAATGAGCTAGAGAAGAAAAAAGACAATTCACACCAGTAGCTTTGTCAGGAAAACCCCTCATGGGCTCACAAAAATTCAAATATGACTGAAAAATGACTTAGCAACATCCTATGTACCTCACTATCACTGCCAGTATATAAGATTTTAAAGTATGTATTAATTTATTGATAATATTATTAATTTATTATTCTATAATTATTAATGTAAACATACAAATACAAAGATACACTAGGAGGGTCATGAGTAAGATTGTTCTACTTAGCACCAAGTTCAAAGACTAAATTGCATATAGAAAGTCTGACTGGTACCTTTGTGGTAGCAGTGGAGGTAGTTTTTGTTTTTTTATATTTAAATAATGTAAATGAAGAAGAATCAATTATACACTAATAGTTCTAATTATGCAAAAAACAGAGGAAAAAGTACTGGGTAGATTTGGAATCAGATCAAATCCTCCTCTTCCTCTGCTCTACACATACTTGTTTATAATGTGAGGAAGTCTAAATTGCTCAATTCTCTAAGTCTTAAATTTCCTCATTTAAAAAATAGTGATAGAAATGTTTGAATTACCTAGTTTACAAAGCTGTTGTTAGAAAAGAGCCCAAATCCAAAAGTACTATGTACATTTGAATTGTTACTATCCTTTTAAGAGACCTTGACTTACTAGCTAGAAATCTGTTCTAAGATGTGTTTGTAATTTGTGATAAGATGGGAGAGAGATGTTTTAAGTAGTTCCACATCCATATACAAGAAATCACAGAAATTAGATGTAAGTTATTTGTTAGAAAATAATTCTCTGGTCTTTTTTTCCCCTGCAGATACAATTTTTTTATCATCTTGTATCCTGTTGGAGTTGTTGGTGAACTTCTTACTATTTATGCAGCCTTACCCTATGTAAAGAAGACAGGGATGTTTTCACTAAGACTTCCTAACAAGTACAACGTTTCCTTTGACTATTATTATTTTCTTCTTATAACTATGGCCTCCTATATACCGTGTAAGTATGTATTCACTCCTACTTTTATTTAGGATTGGGGATTCTTTTCTATAATAGTTTAATTTTTGGCATTGTTATAATAATCTGTTTCAGCAGGGGAAGGGATAAAGTAGATATAACTAAACATAGTAGAACCTCTCTTCTCTTTTTTTAACTGTGAATGTGGCATGTTTGTACATTGTTTTTTATATGTTGTCTCTCTCATTAAACTATGAGCTCCTCCAGGGCAGAGCCTGATTTGTTTAGTTTTGTTTTTTTATGTTTTTTTGGTCTTTATTTGTATTCCCAATGCTTAGCACAGTGACTGGCACATACCATTTTCATTGTGTCCTACTCTTTGTGACCCCATTTGAGATTTTCTTACCAAAATTATTGGAATGATTTGCCATTTCCTTCTCCAGCTTAATTTACAGAAAAAGAAACTGAAGCAAACAGGGTTAAGTGACTTGACTAAGGTCACATAGCTAATGTGTATCTGAGGCTGCATTTGAACTCAGGAAGAGAGGTCTCTCTTTTTTTTTTTTTTTTAATTTTTATTTATTTATTTATTTATTTATTTATTTTTTGAGAGGTCTTCTTGATTCCAAGCACAGTGCTCTATTTACTGCACCACCTAGCTGCTCCTACCTGGTATATAGCAGGCACTTAATAAATATTTATTGAATGACTGAATCAAACAGCTTTAATTTATGATTTCTTAAAATATAGCTCTGGAAAAACAGACTTTGAAAAAACTTGTAATTCAAATCAAGCTCCTTGATTCTGCCTTTAAAAACTATATCACTCTGCCTTTCGTTGATTGGCCAACAATAGATTCCCCCCAAGTTGCTCTTGATCTTTGGGATTCTGATGGCTCCAAGTGGGGGTCAATAGGAATTGTTTCTGTTCTGCTCAGAAACTCTAAAGATCTTCTACTCCCAGATTGATGCTTTGGGGATGACAGATTAGGCCATCTTTTCTCTCAATTCTTACCTATCCCTTAATCACCTAATGGATATTATCTTAGACAAACAGAGTTATTTGGTCTGAAAAAGACCTTAGCTCGGGGTCTTCCTCTCTACCCTGAGCTGTCACCAGTGGTCTTAGCATGAATTCAGGTGACTGGAGGACATGGTGGAGCTGATGACCTTCCAAAACTCTGCTTCACTTAAATCTAATTCACTGGCAAGTCAAGACACCTCAGGATGTCATCTACTCTCTGAGAATTAAGGAGGCACAACACCAATTACTGAATGACTTGACCACTGGATTTTCAATAATCTCTAATTCTAGGTTTTGTGATGCTGAGCAGAGACTATGCTAAGGAAGACTGACATTTACTCTTACACTATTCTATGAAGCAGGGAATGTGCATTTGGGCAACACTGGGAGCAAGCAGGAAGAGGCAGGATTGAACTAGGTTCCTCTGAAGTAAACTTGTTTTCCCTTTTCTCTTTTCCTTATTCTAGGTGTCGCTCTTCCTCTACTCTCATTGTCTCTTCCTCTATCTTCTCTGTGTCTCTGACTCTCTCTATCTCTGTCTGTCTCTCAGTCCTACATCTGTGTTTTGCTCTCAGTCTCTGTCTCTTCCCCACTTTCTATGTCTCTGTCTCCCTCTCTCTGTCTCTTTCTCTCTCTCTCTGTTTTTCCCTCCCTCCCCCCTTCCTTTTACCCTCCCTTTCTGTTTCTCTCTCTCTCATTCCAAATATGAAATTATGTGTAAAAACAATTTTAAATTCATTTTTAAAAAAATTTCTGAGTTCCAAAATCTCTCCCTCCCCTTTCCCTTCCCTGATTTAATAGTATTTTTTTTCTAATTACATGTAGTTTCATTTTTGAATTCCAAATTTTTCTCCCTTTCCTCCTTCCCTCCCTCTTCCTCAAGACTGCAAGCAATCTGATACAGGTTATATATGTACAATCATATTAAATATATTTCCATATTAGTCATGTTGTAAAAGAAGAATCATAACAAAAGAGAAAAACCATGAGAAAGAAAAAACAAAAGACAAATTTTAAAAAGTGAAAATCATGTGCTTTGATCTGCATTCAGACTCCACAATTCTTTCTCTGGATGTGGAGGGAATTTTCTTAGATCACTGTATTACTGAGAAGAGCTGTCTATCATAGTTGATCCTCACATAATGTTGCTATTACTGTGCACAGTGTTTTCTTAGGTTCTACTCATTTCACTCAGCATCAGTTCATGTAAGCCTTTCCAAGTTTTTCTGAAAGCAGATTACCTACCTATAATTTCTTATAGCACCCCAATATTCCATTACATTCATATACTACAACTTGTTCAACCATTCCCCAATTAATAGGCATCTCCTCAATTTCCAATTCTTTGTCACCACCAAAGAGCAACATTTTTGTACACATGGGTCCTTTTCCCTTTTTTATGATCTCTTTGGGACACAGACCTAGTAGATAGTCTTTTAGCATCAAATGTTTATGGGCCATGTATATTAAGATTTCTACATATAAATCTGCAAATTAAATATAACATAACAACATACTAACCCTTTCTGTATTAAAAGAACTTGAAACTTTTAGTTCCTCTTAAGCTAAGCATTTACAAGGTGGTGCATTGAGTTCTAGATATAGAAACAGGATGTGAATTCAAATCTCAGCTCTGACATTTATCTGTCCCACTTTGGACAAATTGCCTAAATCTCCTCATCTGTAAAATAATCAAGCACATTAGCATTCACTGTTTTGTTCTGATATATACAAATACACTTGTGTGAATGTATATATGTGTATATCTACTTCTACATGTATATTCTTTGTATTTCTTTTCCTAGTACCAAGCACAGTATCTGGCATATAATAGGTGTTTAATATATCCACCTCTGTTTGTCTCAGTTTCATCATTTATAAAATGGGAATAATAATAGCAGCCTACCTTCCAGGATTGTTATAAAGTTAAGATAACACAATATTGTAAAATGTTTTGCAAAACTTAAAATGCTATACCAGTGCCAGTTGTTATAAAGTATAAATATACATCTATATGCATATTCTGTGTGCACATGATATATATATGTATATATATGTGTGTGTGTGTGTGTGTGTGTGTAGATGTTCATTTGCTCTCAGTTTTTGTTCTTTTCAATAGGTTGCTGTTTACATAATTTCAGTATGATTAACTTGAAGCATTATCAGATTTTTACTTGTTTTCTTTCTTTTCAATCAAGTGTTCCCACAATTATATTTTCACATGCTGCGGCAAAGGAGAAAGGTACTTCATGGAGAGGTGATTGTGGAAAAAGATGATTGAATATCCCTATGATGAAGGTGCTTTTTCAGAATGAGGATTTCAAAAAAACTCTTTGATCCTCATCATCATACAAGTTTAATAACAAGAATAAATAACATCTTGAAATATCCTGGATTGTATTATTTCCTAAATGTTAACTTGAGATTTCACATTTGCCATTTTTTACCTCAAATTATGCCATGTTATTTTAGAGGCAATAAGCTCTATGCAAATATCAACCATAGAATGTTAAATGGATTTTTATTATTAAATACCTAATAGGTATCAGAAGTCATTAGGAGTTAATTTGATATGCATCAAATAGGAATGTTACTTTAAAAAAAAAAGTCTTCAATAACCGTAGTAATGTGTTTGCCTTGAAAAATGCTTGGTCTTTTAAAATCAATGTTAATAAATTAGTTTAGTGACAATATTATAAGAGTGGGAATGAGTGCCATTTAAATGACATTTGTCAAGTAAAGTAAATCCAAGATCATAATTTCTTTAATGATGTAATGATATTTCTCTAACTCACTTTGTCCAGCTATGAAATAAAGTATATGATCCGTGGTGGTACAGGAGGGAAATATACTATTTTCTGCAATAGAACTTTTTTTGTGAGTCTGGGAAACTCCTGGATGAAGATTATCAATTGCCATTACTAATGAATATTTGCAACTATTTTGACACTTTTAGTCTTAGAGAGGTACCTGGGTACTGAGAAATTAACTGAAAAATCCAGTTTTGATTCTTCCTGGCTTTGAGGAGGATTCTGTCCTATAAAATTATAAAGTTAACAAAAATGACAAGTGGTCATTGAATTGCTTATGATGAAGGGTTTGATATAAGGACAGGGAGAGGCATTTGTGTGCTTTAAGGCGAGGTTTGACACTTTGGTCTACCTGAATTTGAAAATAGCACCCACTGAATATTTCTGTCCACTGGAGGCTTTAGGCATTGGCTTTAATTCATGACTTTAAAGGATCATGAAATAATACTTACCTGCAGATCTCTGTAATTGACAAGTATTGAAAAGTACAATATTGATAAGTGCCTCCCCTATTTACCACTCATCTTGCCTTTCCAGGCAGCTGCCTACCCTGTACATATCCCTAATTCTGGCTTTAGGGGATTGTGATCATAATAATGTGTTTAAGTTGTTGGTATCAATTTGTGGGGAAAAAAATGTGTTTATTTGGATACCCACCCTTACCGACAAAGTAAGCTTTGAACTTTTTATTTGTCTAATAGTTTTTTCTCCTGTTTCTCAGGAGGTAAAGGAATTGGGGGGAAAAAAAGTAAAAATAAGTATTTTCCATGATAAAATCTTGTTATAATTCTATTTTCAGTGTCTGTCCCATAGAACATCTTTTAAAGGAAAAAAGCATTTTATAACAAGGTCCTTTGCTTACATGACTAAATCCTCTTTAAAGAAGATCTTTCTGGGGCAGCTAAGTGACACAGTAAATAGAGTACCAGCCGTGTAGTCAGGACGTGAGTTCAAATTTGGTCTCAGACACTTAACACTTCCTAGCTGTGTGCAACCCTGGACAAGTTACTTAATTCCAATTGCCTCAGCAAATAAGTAAATAAAAAAGATCTTTCCCATCTTATCCCAAATTATTCTCTATATCAACAACTGTAATTTATATATATATTAGATAATTTTTTAAAAAATTATTTTAATTTTTAAGCTGACTCTTCTAAGGTTTTGGTTGGTATGGATCCCTTCTCATAATCGAGTGATTTGGGCAACTGTTTGACCTACTTTAGAGAGATTATAATGACTGGCGTGGGGGGAATCCTAGAATCATGGATTAAAGTTTGGCTTTCAACATACTATATTGTTTACATTTACAGTCATTAGATGTAATCTTATTTTCCAGAATTATTTGTTTCATTTTATAGAACGTCTTTCAAAATTCTTCAATGTGGTAGAAATGTTGGTATTTCAGAAGCCTTTTTTCTTTTCCAATTATTCTCTTTTAAAACAAGTTGGTGATCAAAGGTGCTATCATTTCACTTATTAAACTATCTTTTAATGTTTTATACAGATGACTGTCCCAATGTGTGATGTTATTGGATTACTTGATTACAAAATACATTATATATATATATACATATGTGTACACATGTGCATATATATGTATACCATATACATAAAGATTTCCAGTCAGTTTTTTTCATCCTGAGAAAATCTACATTGTACATAATATACATTTGCAGTTTCATATACAACCTTATATAAGTACTCATTTTACTTGATGTTTAAAGTCAAATTGTAAGGAAAAAAACTTCATAGTTCAATCTAGTAAACATTTATTGAACACCTATGTGCCAGGCACTATGCTTAGCACTGGAGATACAAATAAGAAAAAGAAAGGCAGTTTTGCCCTCAAGGAGCTTATAATTTAATAGGGGAAGACAACACACAAAAAGAAACCAAAAAGAAAATGGGGAAGTGGAGAAGCCAGAGGGAGTGACAAGATGTTGAGTATCCAAAAACTGAGTCAAACAGTATGATGATGAGATTTCTCCCTAGGGGTCTTGATGTTCCATGGACCAAATTGTAAGAGAACTTTTTAGGAAAATTTTCCCCACAAAATAACCTAGAATAAAAAATCTTTATATCAATCATAGCTTCTTTTTTCAATAACAGCTGCCTAAACATTTCAGAGAACAAACTGCAAGTTGAACTATTGGAAATTATTCTTAAGGTTGTGATTTTAAATGATTTTCTTGTTTTAAGATATTGCATAAAATTTTTAAATCAAAAATATTTTGTCATATCCATTAGCATAATGACCATAGACTTACATTTTAGAGAATTGTTGTTTTCCCTAGTTTCTATATTTTAAATTTATAGCTCTATTTTGTATTATAGATTTGAGTTCTACTCTTTTCCTTATCACTAGCCCTGGGACATTGGTTGGTACTTCTCCTCTCTGAGTTCTAGAGGACCCTAGGGAAGGGAGTGTAGTTTTCAGTACAAAAACTCATGATCTTTCACTATTGTGTTTCTCCCATTAATATCAATTGATAACACTTATTCACCCAGTCTTAGTTTGGTTCAGAAATAAATATTTACTCACTTGTATGGCAAAAACATTTGGTATAAAACATTCCTCCAAACCCGGGATATACTCTCCCATATGTATGCAATGTCCAGTAAAAAGTCTGCTCAAAGTTAAAGCCTATGATGTGACAAAAGGGGGTAACATAGCCTCTAGAAGTCTTTTTCTTCCTTTGTAAGAACTTTGTGAAGTTCTCCTTAGATATGTGCAGCATTTTTCTAGATGCATGGTAGAATGCTGAAGTCACTTTTCTCCAGGGAACTTAATTTATCTTCATTGTCTAATGCATTTACTACCACAGTGGCAGAATGCTTAGAAGCAATGAGAACTCCAAAATCTGACATTTTGAAGTTCACACAGTCATCCTCTGGTCAAGAAGTGGGGAAGAGCAGACAAAAGTTCTCTTCCCTAGATGATTCCCTCTCAGGTCTTGGCTGGATAACCCTATCCCTTTGGCTGGCCAGACAAGAAAATGTCACTTTTCTCCAAGTTTGCCATTTTTTACATTTTGCCCATAGAATATAATCAAGTCTCTTTAGCCAGTCTAGATACTCATGTCTATGCCATTTCATTCTAATGCCTTTTATTCTTTCCAAAATGATCAGAGACTTTTTGCATCTATTCTAATTCCCTTCATTGACTGATGAAGCCATTGGGGAGATGCTCATATAGATAGATATGGTATGTTCAAGAAGAGCTGGTATCTCTGGTATGAGAGTTTGCTGAGCCTTTTTCAGGACTGCTCATCTACTTTTTCTGTGCACTTGTTATTCAAATCTCAGTTGTTGCCCCAAGAAACTGTAGCATGGACAGTGGCCCAATAAACTGTGTTGAAGATGGGCCAACCCAGGTTGAGGGTAACCAACAGGTCTCAGGTGAGTTTAGGCAATGTCTATCCCCAGCACGTGAAGACTTTCCTCAGTGGAATGGATTGTTGGGAATAATTTGTTCCAGCAGCCACAAAGGGAGCAGAAGCAGGCCCTATTATTTTGGTGAAATATGAAAGATGCCAAAATAATCCACTCCATCCAGAGCCGTTGGCAGTTATCTTGATTTTTGTCTTGCCACTGGAATTTGATGACTCTGGAGGGGAGAGTGAGGCTGAAGAGTAATTCTGCTTCACTTAAATCCAATTCACTTGAAAACATCACCCTGTGATGTCACTGATCCTCTGAAAACAAAGGACAAATAACAGCAATAATCAGGTCATAGCATCTTAGTTCAATTTGGGTGGGAATGATTGATCGATCCATTGATCTATTCAGCTTTTTATGAAAGAGTACCTAGAACAACTTAATTTTAAAGCATTTGGAACAATTTGCCAATCTACTTCCCTTTTCCTTCTCTTTTGGTTTTCTCCTGGAACATCATGCAGCAATTCTTTCAATAGGCACATCAGAAGCTGAATATAATACCCTCAAATAGAACTTGTACTCAATTCCACAAAGCCTGGCATGCAGAGATACCTAGCTGCTGAACTACTTTAAATTGCATTTGATTACATTCTAATGATCCATACATATATATTTATTATGTGTAGTCTTTGGTACTGCATATTTCATAGGATTTTTTGGACAGTAACGCTTTGTAAATCCTAAAGAGCTAGACAAATGTGAGCTATTATATAAATAGCCTGATGTTATTGTCTCAAATGATATGCAAAAGAATTCTTTTTTTTTTTCATTTCATGTGATCCAAGTTGGTATTCACATAGTGATTTCTTGGCAGTATGCTTTTTTTCCCCTAAAAGACCTAGAAACATGAACATCCGTCTATCTATCTATCTATATTAAAATCTTATATGTGTGTATATATACATATATATGTCTGGATGCTGGGGGGCAGGGAGAACACAAGTAAGGATAACAAAAGAAAATTTATTTTTAAAAATCTTGGTTATTATGGTCTTCTGGCTATGGTAGGAGAACAGGAGGAGGTCAGCAATGGTCTAGTGAGAGGCTGTCACTGGATATGGTACATCTAGATTCTGGGAAGCTCTCATCTTCTGATGTAAAAGATACATAAGTATTTGGTTTTCTCCATATCTGGTCAATCTGCTGATTCAGGCAAAAACATGAATTTTATGGGAAGGGGGTATGTTTGGGGCTGGGCTTGACTCAGACCATTCTCCTAATTGTTTAGGTTTAATGTTGGAACAATAGAAGACCTTTGTCAAGTATTTAACAAAAAGTGATGGATTTAGCCATAGGGAGGAAAGGACATTCAACAAAGACATGTATCTAAAATACTTGAGTTGATTCACTTTAATGAAGTTCTGTTGCTTAAATTACCCATCATAATCCGCCAACTAAGCATCATAGTGGTCCTAGAACACAAGTGATAAGGAAATGATGTCAGTGGTCTAAAACTTTAGTTCCCTGAGTCAATCAAGTTTCAACAAAGTCTCAATACCTATTAAAAATTTTAAAAAACTAGACTAGCTTGAAGAAAGGAGGGAAGAAAGGTTAGAATTATTGTTCCTATCACAGCATCCTGTTCTTAATCAAATTTATCTAAAGGAGATTTTTCATTTCTGTTGTCACAGTTAGGCAGATATTAGGGGAATGCCCTAAGTAGGAAAGTTTCTCTTTTTTTTTTAAAGAATTTTTAATTTTTTTTATTAAAGCTTTTTATTTTCAAAACATATGCATGGAAATTTTTCAACATCGACCCTTGCAAAACCTTGTGTTAGTAGAGAAATTTCCATTATGTGATGAGGAAGTTTCCAGACAGAGAAGGGTACAAGAATTAAGTAAGATGAGAGGGCCAGGTCCAAAGCAGAGAAAGCCTGGGCAAAGAGTTCAAAACAAGGCAAAAAGAAAAAAAAAACCTGAATTGTTTTTTATCCTTATTAGCCTATAAGATTTTTAGGCTATCATACCTCACCCCTCAACAGGATGTCTATTCCTCAAGATAACTAATATACAATTAGATTAATACCCCCTTCCCATGACAATAGGACAAAGTTTAATTTAATTATGCAGATAAATATTACCATTAGAATGAGTCCTGCCACATAAATATTGTGTTCTTGGGGTAATAAGTTCAAAGAGTGTAACTGAGATAGTCTGAGTCAACATAAAGAGGAGAAATGAAGAAAAATACTTACAGACAAATGTGGTTTTTGGTACTCTAATTCATCTCTCTCCTTGGTAATTAATCCATGTCATCAAAGAAACAACTATAAAAGTCTTTGATTTGAAAAAAAACTTATCTCATAGGGGTGCTTCTTATAATCACCTGAACAGTTAAAGATTTCCTTAGATTTACATAAGTAGTCTAATTTCCCTAAATGTTATGTTGAAATTTGGTAAAATTTGAGAATTATCAATCCATGAAATATATATTCTTGCTACCTGATTGGCATAGCAGGCAGACTTATGGTCAATAAAGCAGAAACTGCTCCTTCTAAAGAAGGAAAGCATGGAACAATCTTCAGAAAAGTTCAGTCATCAACTGTAGGAGGCCATTTTTCTAATATAGTTCAGTGCTCCTACATAACCACAGTACACCAGTTCTTCAGTTATATGTGCTGCAAGGAAGCCATTCAATTCACAGTAGTCCATTAACCACTTCTCCCTGTGAGTTGCTGATTCATTGATGTGCCCACCACTTTCTCAATAACTTTGTATTATAATTTTAAAAAGTTCACCAGCATAGAAGTGTTCAATCCACCTTATGAGACCAAGATGAAAACAGAATCTGAAACAAACTCTGCAGCAATATCCTATAACTGGTTAACTATTTCCATGCTTGCATCAATATTAGCAAGTATCCCATTATCTAGCAGTAGTAGACATAAAAGAAAGCACTTTTCTACAGTGATTCAAGACTTTCAAAGTTCTTCCCAGACAACTTAGTTACTGGATTCTCAAATGAGAAATAGCCATATTACCAAATATGTATTTGATCCTCTCTTCCTAAAATCTCTTTTCTAAGGTGAATAGCCATCCTTTTTCTTCAGTTAGTCTATATCTAATACCAACAGGATATTGGATAATATCAATTATTGGATTTGGAAAATATCAATAGGATTATGGATTTAGAGCTGAAAGTGAATTTGAAGTCATCAGTTCAACCCCTTTATTTTACAGATGAAGAAACTGAGGCACCAAGAGTTTAAGTCACTTGCTTAGGAGATATTTTGTGACTAATTTTAAATTCCCCATTCTTTTGCAATTCTATTTTGCTTTTCATACTCTTTTGTTGGTCAGATTTGTACTATGAAATTCTAGCAGCCCAAGCAAGAAATAGGTCAAACTCTAGCATTCATAATTCTTCCTCCCATTTAAACACACACAAATGTCAAATCAAATCACAGTAGTCTTTTTAAAATAGATAGAAGGCTCTTCAAAAACTCTCCTGATTCAGATTTCAATTGAGGTTACATCAAACTTACCTTAAAAAACTCTGTGCTCCAAAAGTCATATTTATGCTTTTCAAGGGAATGCTATCTTCCCCTTTTATACCACCCCATCCTTCCATTGTGTATATCTTTTCCTCTTTCCTATGTACCATTAGTGCTCAAGATTAATCATTAAATCAACATTATCTTTGATTTTGTGACTCAGGTTAGGCTGAGGATCATTTCTCTGACTATCACTTCATGCTCCCTCTGTACCCATGAGCCCTTTTCCATCTGTGCTTCTGATCCTTCCACTGTGACTCTGGAACTTCATTCTACTGTGGATAAATTGTCATTCTTGTTAGATCTCCTCTTTGTTTTTTTTTGTTTTTGTTTTTTTGTTTTTGTTTTTGTTTTTGTTTTTTTGCTGAGGCAATTGGAGTTAAGTGACTTGCCCAGGGTCACACAGCTAGGGAATGTTAAGTGTCTGAGACCATCTCCTCTTTGTTTTTTAAATTATTTTCTAACCTGACCCCGATCTATCTTTCTAACCTAAATTATGTGTTATTATCCTCCTTGTTCCTCACACATAATTCTGCATCTTCCACCTCTATGACTTTGCATTGGCTGTCTCCCATACATGAAATGCACTTCCTCCTGAACCCCATCTCTTAGACTCTCTTGTCTCCTTCTGAACTCTGCTTAAGTGGCATCTTCTACAAATCAGAAGTTCTTCATCATGTGTGTGTGTGTGTGTATGTGTGTGTGTTTGTGTGTGCTGGGGGGGATTGGTACCCATGCCTGCCATGAATCTCTTTGGCAATGCAATGAACTCTACTGAGATTTCTTCTCAGAATACTGCATTTAAGTGCATAAAACAAAATACTAGGATTGCAAAGGAAACTAGTTATATTGAAAAGCAGTTATCAAAAAAATCATCTGATGCTGAGTGAAATGAGCAGAACCAAGAGAACATTGTACACAGCGATAGCAAGATTATGTGATGATCAATTGTGATGGACTTGGTTCTTCCTAGTAATGCATTGATTAAAGATAATTCCAATAGACTTGAGATGCCAAATGCCATCCACATCCAAAGGGAGAGAACTTTAGAGACTGAATGTGGATCAAAGCATAGTATTTTTACCTTTTTTTGTTGTTTATAAGTTTTTTCTTTCTTTTCTTTCTCATGTTTTTTGCCCCCTTTTGGTCAGATTTTTCTCATAAAACATGAAAAATTTGTTTAAAATGGTTGCAACCTATATCAAATTGCTTTCTGTCTTTGGCAGGGGAAGGAAAGGAGGGAGGGAGAAAAATTTGGAACACAAGATATTATAAAAATTAATGTAAATTATCTTTATGTGTATTTGGAAAAATAAAGTGCTATTGAGAAAAAAATTTAAATTAAAAAACAAGTTCATGAAGCCCAGGTTCATGATCCCTAAATCTATGTAATTTAAGACATGATTTAAGACATTTAAGATATAAGATCATCCCTGATTTGTATTAAACAAAGTAACTGATGTGATTCAAAATAGTTGTTGAATATTTTATTTGCCAGTGGCTTTGGATATATTGCAACAACATTGGATAATAACCCAAATCCTGAATAAAAATAATATAAGCTGAAATTTAAAATCATTTATATACTCTAAAATATGTGTGTCCCTAGTCTCTCTCCTGAACTCCATAATCACAACCTGATCTGTCCACCAGAGGGGGCAGATGCCATGGAGAGAGCACTTGAGCTGGAGTTGAAAGACCTGAGCGGAAATCCTACTTTTACCATTTACTGTCTATATGAGTGGGAGCAAGTTACTAAACCTCTCTAAAAGTCTCTGAGCCTCCATTTCTTCATCTTTATAAAGAAGGGGTGGGATTAGATCAGAGTCAGCATGTATTAGCATCATCTCTCAGTGCAACCAGAATCAAAAGAAAATGTGATTAGGAAATATGAAATAAAATAAATCAAAATACAATAAAACAAAGATAATATTTTATTTGAAAATAAAGTCAATATTCTGTCCACAGGAATCCCTATATAGAGAATGGTAGCCCTTGTTTCTATTTGAGTTTGACATCACTGGACTAGCTAACCATTAAGTGTCCCTTTTCCAGCCCTAAATGTTTGATTCAATATCCTACTGGATAGTCCAATTGGATATTCCATAGGTTCTCAAGCTCATCCTATCAAAACACCCCTCTTAAACCAACCCTTCCTTTAAATTGCCCTATATCTTTTTCAAGGTTTCACCATCTTTCCAGGTATCCAAGTTTATAACAAGTTTCAGACATGATTTTTCCTTTTCCCTCATCTCCCTCTACATTATTGAATCCATTGTCAAGTCTTGTAAATTCCATTTCTCTAGCCCTCCCTTCTTTATATTCCCATGGTCAGTACCCTAGTTTAGCCCCTTGACACTTTTTGCTTAGACTATTACAATAGGCTACTTCATACCCCCTCTCACTTCTGTCTCTCTGTTTTTGTCTTTTTGTTTATCTCTCTCTGTCTCTGTCTCTCTCTCTTTGTCTCTGTCTCTGTGTCTCTTTCTGTGTGTCTCTCTGTCTCTTTGTCTCTGTCTCTGCCTCCCTCTGTGTGTCTCTGTCTCTCTGTCCCTGTCTCTCTTCTGTTTCTCTCTCTCTCTTTGTCTCTGTGTCTCTGTGTGTCTCTCTGTCTCTGTCTGTGTGTGTGTGTCTCTCTCTCTGTCTCTCTCTTTCTCTCTCCTCTATCTCTCTGTGTGATGCATTTATATGGCACTTAATATTTGCAAAATGCCTTACAAATATCTCAGTTTATCTTCACAACAACCCTGGGAAGTAGGTGCTATTCTTATCAGCATTTTACAGATGAAGAAAATGAGCAGACAAAAGTTAAATGATGTGCCTAGAGTCTCATAGTTAAAAGCGTCTGAAACTGGACTTGAAGTAAAGTCTCTCTGCCTTCAGATCCTGTACTCCATTCGGCTGCCTAAACAATCTTCCTAAAACTTCCCAGGCTGACTATATTTCTCTCTTCCTCAAGAATCTTCATTGACTTTCAATTGCCTCTGTGACAAAAACTCCTCAGTTTGACAATTAAAGACCCATACAAAGTAATTTTAGCCCAGAGGTAAATGGATGGATGAATAGATAGGTAGTAGATAAATAAATGATAGACAGACAGAATGGATGAATAGGTAGATAGTAGAAAGATAGACAAGAGAGATAACTATATTTCAATATTATTGTTTTCCTGTATATACTATGTGTTTATACATTTAAAAACATTATTTTGAGGAGAACATAGGCTACACTCAACTGCCAAAGGGGTCCAGAACCCCAGCTCTAGTAAAACTACTTTCCAGTCTTATTTCCTATAATCTGTGTTCCAGACAATCAAGCCTACCTGCTGTTCCCTGTAACCAGCAGTCTTTGGCTGGTTTCTACAGTACCTTAAATCCTCTCCTTTTTATCTTTGCCTTTTAGAATTCCTTCAGTGCTTCCATGAAAAGGTTTTCCAACTCTACTTGCTTGTATTCACTCCTTCAAATATTATGAATGTGTTTATCTATTTACCTATAATATTGCTTAAGTGGAATAAAAGTTCCTTTAGGAGAGGAAATCCATGAGAACTGCTGAAATCACTGAAAGAAGATCTAGGACAGAGCTCATGCTTAGTGGTCATATTACAAATGCTGATCCTGCAAAGAAAACTCAAAAGGATTGATCCAGTTGAAAGAGACCCATTACAGAGCAATGTCATGGAAGCATAGGAAGAAGAAAGTGATTTGAAGGAAGGTTGGGGATGGTCAAAAGCATCAAATGCTCTAGGGAGGTCAAGAAAGATGAGCAGTAAGAAAGGTATTGAATTAAGCAATAAAGAAATCATTGGTATCTTTGGAGAAAGCAGCATTCCTAGGTAGAAAGGGAACAAAGTCATATTCCAAAAGGTTGAGGAATGAGAAGGTGAAATATCAACCAGCATTTATTAAGTCAACAGGGACTGTGGGAGAAGAATATGGGAAATATGAGAATGGTAGGGTTAATTATGGGAAGGGTTTTTTTTAGGAACAAATAAATTTGGGAATGTATTTATAAGCAAAGGGAAGGAACCAGTGGCCATGGAGAAATGAAATATGAGAAAAGTTGGGAGATTGAAGAGACGCACTCAGAAGGGATAAAATCAAGGATACAAATAAAGGAAATTTACTTCATAGGATAAGGGACATTTCTTTGAGTGGGAGCAAAGCTGGAAAGAATGAGAAATAATGCTAAAAGGGATTTGAGGAATAGAAGAGATGATTATTTGGAATTTAGGACAGATTGCCTCTATTTTCCAAGCAAAGTACATGACAAAGTACTTTAATAAAAGGAAATGTGAAGATGGTACCAAAGAGTAGTGATGTTAAACTCAAACAAAAATGGATAGATAGGGTGACATGTTGACTTAGAAAACTATAAATGGACATTATCTATGGTGTACTGTATTTTGTTAAACATTTTCCAATTACATTTTTTCTGGTTCAAGCCCTAGGTGGGATTGTCACTTATAGATGGTCTGAGAGAATAGAAAAGAATAGAATTATAACCTCTTTGGAGACTGCAGTTGTCAAATTTGGAATTTTAAAAAGATTGAGGTTAGATAACTGACCTAACAATTCTTGTTATAACCATTTTTTTTTTGCTAAGGCAATTGGGGTTAGGTGACTTGCCCAGGGTCACACAGCTAGGGAATGTTAAGTGTCTGAGGCCAGATTTGAATTCAGGTCTTCCTGACTTCAGAGCTGGTGCTTTATCCATTGCACCACCTACCTCCCCCAACAATTTTTTTTAAATAACAAAAGTTGACTTTACTTTTGTAACTAGGGGGCTTTATTGTAAGTAATTAAGCCACAATCCCACAATCCCATTTGCCATACGGAGATGTTCAGGACTATGGACAAACTGTGTCCATTCCTGTCACAGGGATGAACATAATAGAAACTAAGAGTAATTTAATCTAAATGATTTTTAATTTCACCATAAATTTATGAAAATAGGCTTATAGATAAAAATAGTGTGTGCAAAACCTTGTCTTCTTGAATAAACCTAACTGAACTTACATTAAAATATAAATTAATCTTAAGCATTGCAGAAATGGAGCAATTAACCAAGAACACCTACATTAAGTGTACTGGACTGGAAAAGATTACTTCTTCAAAGGATTTCTACTGGGGAATGTAATAATTATGGAACACTATTGAATATTACTTGAGTGACAAATAAAACTTTTTCTGAGCTTAAATTTTATTTTTAATTTATTTATATATTTGATCTAATTAATCATCAACTTATAATTTAGTTCTAAGGAAATTCATAGGTGATCTTGAGAATAGAAACTGAACCTGTGACATCTATGACATATAGGAGATGAGGGATTATTTTTGGAAGCTGAAAGTGAAATTTAAGAAGTTAATAGATGTGTGGCTGAACCAGTTGATAGTCTTTTTCATCACATACATTTTGGTGATAATTATCAGAACAACTCTCCAGAAGCTTAATCAGGGTGGTGAGAGGCCTTGAAAACATGTTATGAAATTCCTCCAGTGCTTAAAGGGTGGCTTCGTAGCAAGCACTAAGTTCAGTAGGCAGAATTATAGCAAGACAGATCCTTGACTTAATATAAAGAAGCATACTCTGACAATTAGAGTTGTCAAAAATAGATCAGATTGTCGCTTGAAGTTGGGACTTTCTAGTCATTGGAAGTATACTAATAAAGGTTAAATGAATACTTGGGGGAATATCATAGAGGACGTTCTTACATTGGATAGGGGTTTAGAATAGGTTAAGGTAATTAGTTACCCACTATCAGTTCTCAGATTCTTCTTAAACAACATATTAAATAAAATATCACTTTGCTTGATGATTCAGTATCATTCTGAACACTTGGACTGTCTTCAAAAGAGCTGTTAAATAAGCAAGCTCTATATGGATGAGGTGCTATTGTAGTAATGTAAAATTTCTTTTCATTTCTATTCTATGTGCATGAATCATTAAAATAGAGACAACATGTGAGAGAAAGAAACCTAGCGGTATTTTGGGGAAAGCATATATATATTTGTGTGTATATATGTATGTACATATATACACACATATATATGTACATATATATACACACATATGTATATACATATATGTATATATACACATACACACATACTTAGGGAGAAGTCATAGAGTAGGATTCTAGAGTTCATGTGTTATGATTAGAGAAGATGGAGTTCTCATAACTTTAGGGGATCAGTCCAGGCTTTATTTAAAGCAGTCCATGGTTCAGGTTTAGAATGCAATGAAATGAACTACTCATAGACCTCATAATATTAAGCAAAGATAGTGTTTGGTTGATTTGAGTATATCACTTCTTTTTTTTTATTAAAACTTTTTATTTTCAAAACACCTGCATGGATAACTCTCAATATTTACCCTTGCAAAACCTTGTGTTCCAAATTTTTACCTCCCTTCCTCCCATCCATTCCCCCAGATGGTAAGAAATCTAATATATGTTAAACATGTGCATTTCTTCTCTATATATTTCCATAATTATCTTGCTGCACAAGAAAAATCAGATTAAAAAGGAAAAAAAATGAGAATGAAAGCAAAATGCAAGCAAACAACAAAAAAAAGAATGAAAATATTATATTGTGATCCACACTCAGTTCCCACAGTCCTCTCTCTGGGTGTAGATGGCTCTCTTTATCACAAGACCATTGGAACTGGTCTGAATCATTTCATTGCTGAAAAGAGCCACATCCATAAGAATTGATCATCCTATAGTCTTGTTGCTGTGTGTAATGATCTCCTGGTTCTGCTCATTTCACTTAGCATCAGTTCATGCAAGTCTCTCCAGGCTTCTCTAAAATCATCCTGCTGGTCTTTTATTACAGAACAATAATATTCCATAACATTCATATATCATAATTTATTCAGCCATTCTCCAACTCATGGGCATCCTCTAAGTTTCCACTTTCTTGCCACTACAAAAAGGGCTGCAACAAACATTTTTGTACACGTGGATCCCTTTCCCTACTTTAAGATCTCTTTGGGATATAAATCCAGTAGAAACATTGCTGGGTCAAAGGGTATGCACAGTTTGATAACTTTTTGAGCATAGTTCCAAATTGCTCTCCAGAATGGTTGGATCCGTTCACAGTTCCACCAACAATGTATCAGTATCCAGTTTTCCCACATCCCCTCCAACAAACGTCATTATCTTTTTCTGTCATTTTAGCCAGTCTGAGAGGTGAGTAGTGGTACCTCATATTTTGTCTTAATTTGCATTTCTCTAATCAATAGTGATTTCAAGTACCTTTCTTATGACTAGAAATGGTTTAAATTTCTTTATCTGAAAATTGTTCACATCCTTTGATCATTTATCAAGTGGAGAACAGCTTGAATTTTTATAAACTTAAGTCAAGAGGCAGCTAGGTGGCACAGTGGATAGAGCACCAGCCCTGAAATCAGAAGGACCTAAGTTCAAATATGACCTCAAATCAGATCCTGGGCAAGTCACTTAACCCCAATTGCCTCAGCAAAAAAATAAATAAATGAAAGAATAAATAAATAAACTTGAGTCAATTCTCTATATATTTTAGAAATGAGCCCTTTATTAGAACCCTTGAATGTAAAAAATTTTCCCAGTTTATTGGTTCCCTTCTACTCTTCTCTGTATTGGTTTTGTTTGTAGAGTATAGCACTTTTTATGTCTTTGCTTGCCATGTGGCATCCACAATCAGAAAGCTATGTTAATTCACATAGCAGTGGGAAATCTATAAATCTAAGAAGGATTTTAATGTTTTAGGAAACCAGGAAGATACATGAGCTGGACTGATAAAGTTTTTTAGTGTTATTATTTTTATTATTATTTATTTTTTCTCAATAGTATTTTATTTTTTAAATTACATGTAAAGATAGTTTTGAACATTCATTTTAAATTGTAAGATTTTGAGGTACAGATTTTTTCCTCCCCCCTTCCCAGTTAATAAGCAATTTGATATAGGTTATACATGTACAATCATTTTAAATTTATTTCCACATATATCATGTTGTGAAAGAAAAATCAGACCCAAAGGAACAAATTACCAAAAGAAAAAATAATCAGAAAACAAAAAATTGAAAATATGAACTGATTATGTTTTAAAGATAATTTCATTGCTTTTGGGGGAAACAATAGCCAGGAAACCTCTTGTTTTCTTACCATAAGTCTCAACCTGCATAACAAGACATTGGTGCTCCTACTAAGAATTATTTTTTGACTATCTTTTACAAAGCATCAACTAGCACATTCAGATATAAGATCTCCTTTCCCAAAAGCCACACAAAATACACTTGTGCCTATGTGCAACAAGACAAACATATTCTCACATGAGAATGTTAAAGGTCATATCAACAGATAGAGATGGATGAGTAAGAGAAAAATGACCTTTTGAAAAATTTGTCTCAGTAAGTTGGGAGGGTGGTTAGTCCAAGTAGCCAGGTAGGCTTGTACTTACTCTTTGCAGAATCTCACTGATGGCAATGTTTAACTTACTGTGGCCCTTAAAGCCTTGACCTGAAAAGGGAATGCAGTTATTGTAAACAAGAATAGATTACAGGACCTGAATTGTCATCTCCTTTGCCTTAATGAATTTGTACCTTGAACAGCAGCTGGTTGTTAGCATATACATTCATAAACCTATTTTGCTATCCATAAATATTAGAAGATGGGGAGGACTGGTACCATTAGAGAAATGGGTTTTAGGGATTATCTATGGAATTGAAGTTCTCATTTTCTTCCTTTTTAAGGGCTGGCCTCAAGCAAACTGATTAATTTTGGAGGTAGCAGATCCAGTGGAAAGGACAATGGAAGTGAACAATCAAATCCTGATTCTGACACTAATGACCTGCAGGACTTTGGGGGAGTATTTAGAGGTAGAAAGGATAATGGAGTCCACTTTACTCAGTTTGCAGATCAGAAATCAAGGGCCAGAAAGGGTACTTCATTCAACTGAAGTTATTCTGTGTTAAATGGAAGAGGTGAATTTGAATCCAGGTCTTCTCTCTGGAGAGTCCATGTTCTTTCCATTCTACCACATTGGACCTCAAATTCTTTGTGATGTTATTAGATGGCACATTTGGTGGATGGAGTGTTGACCTGGAGACTCAGCTGTGTGGTATTGGGTAGCTAACTTCACCTCTATATGCCTCCTCATCTATTAAATTGGGGGTCATAATAGCACCAAGGTTGTTGTGAGCATTTAATGGGAGAATATCTGTAAAGTGCTTTGTAAACCTCAAAGCGCTCTCTCTCTCTCTCTCTCTCTCTCTCTCTCTCTCTCTCTCTCTCTCTCTCTCTCTCTCTTTCTCTCTCTCTCTCTCTCTCTCTCTCTCTCTCTCTCTCTCTCCCCCC
>JAJPUD010000062.1:544907-607404 GCA_023553655.1 Myrmecobius fasciatus
TCTCTCTCTCTCTCTCTCTCTCTCTCTCTCTCTCTCTCTCTCCCCCCTTTTTCTTTCTCTGTCTCTGTCTTTGTCTCTGTCTCTCTTTGTGTCTCTGTCTCATTCTTGTCTTTGTCTCTGTCCTCTCTCTCCCTATACATATATATATATATATATATATATATATATGCTTATATTGTCAAAATAAGGGGGATTGTAGCTTACTTTTATTTCTCAATCTATCATTTTATTATTTTAATTGCTCTATACTGGGGAAACCAAAGATTAATCCCACCTTAGACATTTATTACCTGTGCACGCATGGGCAAATCACTTAATCATGGTTTCTTCATTTGTAAAATGATGAGATTAGACTCCATAACCTCTGTGGTACCTTCCAGCACTCGTCTGAAGGTGCTGATGGTTATGATAATGATGCTGATGATGTGATTTTAGGGCTGTCAGACTTCTCATTCCTAAGATACATTGTCCACCTTTTACTAATCCCCTGAAATGCTTTTCACTGTGGACAAAGCTTTTTATCACAGAATAAAAAGGATGGCTTGAAATTCCTAAAAAAAAAAAAAAAAAAAAAAAAAAAGCAGTACGAATTGAAATTTACCATATTGCTTCAAATAAGTCCTTTTTAAAATGTATGGCTGTTTTTTTGTTTGTTTTTGCTGAGGTAACTGAGGTTAAGTGACTTGCCCAGAGTCACACAGTTAGGAAATATTAAGCGTCTGAGACCAGATTTGAACTGAAAACCTCCTGACTTCAGAGCCGGTGCTCCTGTTGTTGTTTGAAAGAAGGACTGGGAAAGAGTAGAAACACTGAGTTCTGAAAGTGGGTAATTGGGCCCCAAAGATGAGAGCATGGGAGCACCCAAAGAATAGTCAATGGCTGGGAACATCAGAGATACTTGCCAATTTTGTCCCTATTTCCTGTGATACATATAGGAAACAGAAAGTAATTTGAATGTTCATCTTACAAACTTTGCCTGGATTAGAAGGCTTTTTTAAATTAAAAAAATGCAAAAGAAGTAAATTTGGATATTGACCTTTTATACATAATATTTTAAAATTTTTGAATGGTTTTTATATGTGATTGTTGTGGTTTAAATCTATCTTCTATATATATATTCTTGCAATTAATTTCCCTAAATTGTGCATGATGACTCAAATTGTTCTATTTCAATTCCGTTAGAGACTGACAATTAGTTGGTTTTGGTAGGTGAGCAATTGTCCTATTATGATATTTTATTTTACTTTAATTTTTCATCACAGTTTTTCTTTGCATATAGAAGAGAGAAAAATATCCTTAAACTCACAGAAATAAAACATCCAATTCATTCCACAGTGATTCTTCTATTTATTTTTCAAGATTCTTTTATTCTGAATGTTATTTTAAAGTTCTATTTAGTGTTTCAGCTGTTTTGATTATGTTTATATATAAAATCATGTGCTTTTTGAGGATTTATCTTGGTTTTAAGAAGATGATGCATATTTGTCAGTTGAATTTGTTAGCCTAATCCTGTTTCAATGTTGAGAAGTTATTCATTGCAATAGATATAAGTTACTTTTTCTACTGCCAACCATTTATTCTATTCATTATTTAGTAGTTGTCAGACAATTTTAGTGCCCAAATTAGAAAGGTATTCTTTATTGCAAAGCAGTTTGATCACCAAAAATTACTCTTAGCTTCAATAGGAAATTAATAAAGGACTTTGGCATCTCTCTGTTGCCCAAAGTCCCCTTAAAAGAATTCAGAAAACAGAAAAGTGATTTTTAGGAATATATACTAAATTTTCCTGTCATTCATATCTCATCCTGTCTACAGCAAGATCTGAGTAGATGATCTGTTAGAAGAAGCTACTGTTGCTAAAATGTTGTTTATAGTACTAGTGGAGTAGAATCTGTTTTTATTGCTTACTATTTGTCAAATCTGGAGAGTCATTTAAACTTCTAAAAGTTCCTTATTTATATAAAAAAATGAAGGAGTTAAACCAAATTACCTCTAAAATTCCTTCCCGATCAAGACTTTCTATATATTTTTTCTCCCAGGTTCATCTCAAAATGGTCATGGGTTGGTCTGCATTAAATTTCATGTTAAGTTTTCTATATATTTGTTTACATTTCCATTATTTTGTCCCTTTGTGAGATGATTCAGCTTGTAATTATATTTATCCTTTTACACAATATTTCACAGGTGAGTTTGAGCTCTAATTGGGTATCCTTAATGGACATTCTTTCCCATGTGCTAAGGAGATTAAGTATTTGATGGTTGAGATGTTTTCTGGATTTCTGTACCTACCATTTTGTGATGACTGTTTCACTTGTTAAACTTCTCTGAGAAATGGTGACACAGTCCATTTCTTCATGTTTATCTGTCTCCCATTTTCCATAGTTAAGAGTTAGTTTAAATAAGTCAAGTTTAAGCTATTATGTTACACAATATCTGCTTCTTATTTTGATTTTCTCTTCTAGCGTAATGCTGATGTCAGCCTTCCAAGGGCAAAACAAGAATCAGCCTTTGTCCTGATTAGTCAATGGTATATTGAAAAGACACCGTGAGTAATCATTACTATCCTGCATTATGTTTTAAAGGTTAATAAAGCAGGAAACAATATTAGCCCTGTGAAAAGAACTACTATACTGATGAGTAATCTTGGTGTCATGTGGAATTCAACTCAAATTCATCTGACTTACAGAGTTAAGTGAGAAAGCTAGATGAAATCTTAGAGAGCCAACTGAAAAATAGTCACCTGTTCCAACATCTATTTGTCCACAGGGCTATATTGATGAGTAATCTTGGTGTCATTTGAAAAGCAACTCAAATTCATCTGCCTTACAGTGTTGAGTGGGAAAGCTAGATGAAATTTTAGAGATGCATCTGAAAAACAGTTGCCTATCCCAACATACATTTGTCCAGAGATTAGAACAAGAATCATTTGGTGAAAATTAAGGAAAGATAGACTTGAATATAAGGAAGGCTTTTAAAATAATTGAACTGTGTAAAAATGAAATGGTTTTGTCTACAAAGTAGTTAACTCCCTACCATTGAAAATATTTAAGCAGATGGAGAATTACTATCTACTATACACAGAGAGACACATATATAAATATACAGGATATATAACAGAAGGAATTTACTTCCTGAGATAAGATAGACAAGGTATCAATGACATGAAAACATAAAAACAAAGTTGCAAGTGAAAAACAAATAAATACAACACTATGCCCCTGTTAAAACATCATTCTATTGTGCAAGATATATATTAGATATTAGAACATGGTTTCTATGAAACTAAAGAATAAAAACATGACAGGTTGGTGAAAATAGTTAAAACAATGTATTCACTGAGAAACAGCATATAGTTTTATGGAAGGCAATGGCAAAATTACCAAAAAGAAAATAATACTGAAAAACAACATGAATGAAAGAATGCTTAGAAACAGAGGTGATAGATTTGAAGAACAAAACTCAAGAAAATAACCTGAAAGGAGGATTTAGATTCTCAAAAAAATGAATAAAGAATCCTCTTCTACTTAAAACAAATCATACAGTAAAGTTTGCCAAAATATTGAAATCAAGGAACACCAAGCAAATTGACAGAATCCCCAGGATATGAACAGGATGAGCCCTGGATTAAAATGATCCAAACATATTATTATTGAACTCTAAGACTACAATGACAAGGAAATTATTTTATGTTCAGCCAAGAAGAAAACATCACAACTCAAAGAACATTGGTTTTCATTGCATAGAATAATCCGGATAAAATCAAAAGAAATAAGGCTGAAAATGATTATGTGTACTACACATTCTGTGAACTGATGCTTTGATACCTTAAAAATTATCTTTAGTGTTTTTTGAACTGCAAATGAATTTTGACCCCAAGATTTTGTTGAATCAATAATTAAGACCTTTTTTCTTATTGCATGATTAACAAAATTTCAGCTTAGAGACACATTATTCATTTTCCTCTCCCTTTTCTTTATCTTTCCTTTCCTTCCCTTCTCCTTTCCCTTTCATTCCCTTCCCTTCCCATTCCTTCTCTTCCCTTCCTTTCCCTTGTTTTCTTCTCTTCCTTCTTTACCATATCTCTTACTGCTTCCTAATAGTCCATTTCCTTTTCTCAATGGCTACATCTCAAGTTAATTCCTCCTCAGTATTATTGCTCTGATTACCTCTTAAACAGTGGTTTTGTGTGAATTTTAGGGTTTCTCACCATGGGGCCCTGCATTTTAAAGTTTAAGGACCTTTCTCTTCCTTAACTAAATTTGTCTTTAAAGGTTGATTTGAGCATACCTTTGAAGTTGTTTTCTCTAGATTGTATTTTGTTGCTTATATCTCAAAATTGTTAGATATGATTCCACAAAACTGAAATCCTATAGGGGAAGACTGCTAGGGAGGGAGAAAGCAAAGACATAAAAAGAAACCCTTTCAGTGACAAGCAAAATTGCAAGTTGTCTAATAAGCAGATTCTGATGGCCAGGATGCTCATCAACCAAGTCAGATTTTTAACATATGTAGAAAAGATGTCATCAAGAAAGTATAGAGGAAATGATAATATGTGACAAAAATGGGGTGAGACATGCTAAAATTCAGAATGAGTCAAGAATGATTTAAAAAAAGCTAAGGAAAACCAAAATATGGGGGTTATTTTTTGTTTGCTTTTTAAGTTGTCGTAGTGTTATCTGGATTCCTTGAACACAAAGGACCATGGAGAGGTGACTAATAGTGACCCAATTCTGTCTTCTATACTAGGACATGTTAGGCTCTCTGTCTCTGTCTCTGTCTCTGTCTCTGTCTCTCTCTTTGTCTCTGTCTCTCTTTTTATACACACACACACACACACACACATATATATATACATGTTATATATGCCATGTTATACAGTGCATATAGAGAACCAACCATTCATCCTCAAAGTCTCTTTTTTACTAGAAAGTAGCATTACTTAAAGGGTCCTAGGACCAATGCCACTGAACCCAATAAAAGAGGAACCAATGGGATGAGCTATCTCTTTGGCCAGAATTTCCTCTGAGTCCCCATACTTTGCCTTCAAGTTCCATGAGCATCTTTTGTCTGCTGTTCCCTGATGTTGTAAATCCTAGGAAACAAGAAGCCAAATGAACCCAGAGCCAAATATAAAAATGCTGGAATAGGGCTTGGATGTTACTTTTACAAAGCTATATTTGGAAAGAGAAGATTAAAAGAAGGATGGAGCTGCTGTTTAGGATAGATAGGAAAATGATAACTTATCACAGAAAGGAGAGATTATTTCACTTTTATTTTCTCTATCAAAGAGAATAATCTTTGGACTGGAAGGAACAGATACCAAAATGGCTAATAGGAAGTTTAGACATCAAAGGGATTGTGAGATAGTAAGAGAGTATCTATGTGTCCTTGATGAGTTAATGTCACCAGTCCTAGATGAACGACACCCTCAGGTCCAAAAAGAATTGCCATTTATGATTGCTGAGCCACTGCCAGTGATCTTTGCAAGACTCTGGGGGGAACATATTAAAGGATTGGGGAAGGCAGCTGCTGTTCCTGGTATTTAAAAAACAAAAGATCAAGGAGTCTGTAAACTCTCATTTAGCAAGGTTAACTTGATTCCTGAAGAAAAAAAAGTCTAAATGTCTATTAAAGCAATAGTTATTGAATATCTAAGAAAGGAAGTTTTATTTACAAAGAGTTCTTTTCCATAATTGATAGGGGTATTAGATTGACAAATCTGGAAAATGCTATAGAGATAGTATACTTAGATTTTATTTTACTGCTCATATCTTATTGCTGTGGTTTTTAAAACAACAATAATTTCCTAATATACAACTCCAACTTTCCTCTGTAACAAATAAAAGCAGTTGTGAAACTGACCTATAAAATGATCATATCTGTTAGCTTAGGAAACATTCCACACCTACAGTCACTTTTCCTTCTTATCTTTTAAGACCCGAGATTGTATACCTAGATTTTAGTAAAGAAAGAAGCAATATGATATAGTAAATAAAACTGACCTGTAAGCCAGAAAGATACTCACACATAATATTTATGTGACTCTGTCAAATTTCTCAACCTCCCTGTCAAATAAGCAACTAAGACTACAATTTTCAGGAAAAGTTTTGACTTTCATTGATAGAGTGATTTCCTCACTCAAAAGTTCCTGAAACCAATGAAATCACAAATCCAGAGCCTATCTATTAGTAAAAGATAGATTAAAAACAAGACTGGGAAAGTAAATGTTTAACAACTAGCTCTCTGAAAAATGCATGGCAGAACACACACACACACACACACACACACTTTTAAGTTTAATTTATATTTCTAACACTTTTCTTTAGATAATCAATAACACAATAAAATTAATTCCTGATTTATAGCACTTTCTGAAGTGTAAATATGAGGGATTGAGGGGAAGGAAAAAGAGAGAGAGAGAGAGAGAGAGAGAGAGAGAGAGAGAGAGAGAGAGAACTAGGAAAAGAGGGAAGGAGGAGAGCTAGATAATATAGTTAGTTGGATTCAAAAATGATTGGATGGAGAGTTTTAAAGAATCACCATCAATGGTTTGGGGTCATTATGAAAGAAGTTCTGGAGTGTATGTCCTGGGATTTTAGGCTTGGCTCTTTGCTGCTGAACAGCCCTTATTGATAACTTGGATAAAAACCAAAATGACTTACTTAACAAATTTGGAGATGATGCAAAGCTAGGAGGAATAGATAACATACTAGGTTACAGTCAGGAACAAAAAAAGGGCTGGATAGAGTAGAACATTAGACCAAATTAAATGATATAATTTAATAGGAATAAATGTAAAGTCTTGCACTTGAGTTTAAAAATATGTCTCATAAGTTCAAGATAGATTTTTTGTTTATTTTTATTTGTTTTTTAATTGAGAAAGAAGGTAGGAGGGAGAGAAAATAAATTTTTTGCCCACTGAAAAAATTAAATTACAATTTAAAAAACAAGTGCAAGCTAAAAAAGATGGGAGACTAATTCATCATGATTCAGGTTGTTTTAGTGGACTATATAAACTTGAATTTCCCCATCATGGTTTATCCTGCTCCATTTTCTAGATTTGTTTGGAGGAGTTGGGGGAGGGGGAGCTTTTCACTATACCACTTCTTCCTGCTCTACCATCTTGATTCCATCCAATTATAAACTATGAGTAAACAGTGATATTTAGCAATCCAAAAAAATTATGTGCTCTTAGGCTGCATTAAGAGAGACAGTGTGCTTAGGACAGAACTGGTGACTGATCTCTTATTGTACTCTGACCTGGTGAGACAACCACTAAAGTGTTAAAGTAACAAACTAAACTTGTGTGTCCAGTTCTGGATGCTATATTTTAAAGACCACTCTGATAAATTAAAGTGTTTCTATAAAGCTGATAAAGCTGACCAATTTAGTGAAGATTTGCTAAAGGAAATAAGAATCATTAGCAGGGAGAAGAAAAGACTTAGGAGGGAAAGAAATGTTCATTGTCAAATATCTGAGGAACCATCATATAAAAGAAAGGGATTAGACTAGTTCTACTAGAAGCAACATGGGCAAGTTATGAAGTTACTAACAATTAAATCTATTTAAAAATGTAATGGACTTCTCTAGAAAGTAGTGAGTTATCTCTAAATGAACATCTTCAAACAAAAGCTAGAGAAGCCCTTATTGGGAATATGGTAGAGGAAAATTCCCATTCACCTATGGGTTGGACTTGAAGTTCCAAAGACCTTTCTGATTTTATGATTCTGTGATATGCCATATGCATTACTGAAGCTCTAATCCTGATCCTGCTGAGTGTCTTTGGCTCATAACTCTTCAATTAAAAATAATTTATTTGTTTTAATCAGCCCAAATCTACCTTCTTCACCTTCTATACCCAAAATTTCTTCCCAAATTAAAAAAAATAAGAAAAACAAAATCCTTTGCAAACATGTACGGTCAATCAATTTACATTGGTCATGTCAAAAAATAATTGTCTCATTTTGTATTCCAAGTTCTTCACCTTTTTCTCAGGAAATGGTTAGTGCACTATATAATAAGCCCTTGGGAATGATAATTTGTCATTACATGGAGAAGAGTTCAACATGATAGTATTCCATCACATTCATATATCACACCATATCCATGGATTCTCCATTTTTTGGGCACTTCCTCACAATCTTATTCTTTGCATCTCAAAAAGTTATAAACATTTTTGTGTATCCTTAGAGTTTGTTTTGCTTAGGACTAATTCCTCTTGTAATCTACTTTCTCTCTAATTCCCCTCTTCCCTTTCTCCCTAAACTATTGTTGGGTAAACTTTTATGCCCAACTGTGTGTGTGTGTGTGTGTGTGTGTGTGTGTGTGTGTGTGCGCATGCACATACTTTTGATTGATTCAAATGAACGGTGCTCTGCTTTTGGAATTCTCCATCATGCCCCGGTAACCTCATTATTAGAAAATTATATCATCTTACAAAATTGAATTAGCCTTGGGATTCACATCTCATCAGCACCCTCTGCTCCTCTGATTAGAACGGAGAACAATGAGATCCAAAACTTCCATTTAATGAGGGGGCTTGGGGCATTCATCTCATTTCTCATCAGCTACATTGCTTTTGGATTTCCTTATACTTCAGTATTCTGCTGGGTATCTTCTTTCCTCTCTTCCCTGTTTTTCAGCTTTCTGTTGTCTGTTGTTTTTATCCATAAGATTGTAAGCTGCTTGAGGACAGGAACACTCTTTTTTATTTGTATATTCAACATTTAGTAAAATACATGAATCATAGTAGATTTTTAATAAGTGTTTAGTGACAGACTGAATGAGGTTCAAGTTTCAGCCACTTCCTCTCATCCATTCCTCCTTTTTCTTTACTTTTTTTTTTGTATAGAAATCTACTTGTGCATCTTGATTATGTGAGATAATTTCCCCAAATTTCCTCTCCTCCACCCTTCCTTTTCTTCTTTCTTTTCATTCTTTTCTTAAGATGATATAGAAATAACAAAATCATTTCCAGGACTTGTCTAATTGGACTTTATCTATTATTCCTGATGTTAGGATTCAGAAGGGACATAATATATATCATTTCCCCATGTTTGATTGTAAGCAGTTTATCCTGTCACTGTTCATTCACATTTACCTTTTAATGCCTCTCTCTCTCTCTCTCTCTCTCTCTCTCTCTCTCTCTCTCTCTCTCTTTTTGGTTTTTACTGAGGCAATTGATGTTAAGTGACTTGCCCAGGGTCACACAGCTAGGGAATGTTAAGTGTCTGAGATCAGATTTGAATGCAGATCCTCCTGACTTCAGGGCTGGTGCTCTATCCACTGCACCACGTAGCTGCCCCTATCTTTTAATGTTTCTCATAAAGTTTCTATGTCATTCTGGGTTTTTCATCATAAATGTTTGGAAGTCCTACATTTCATTAATGGTCCAGTGCCATTCCCACCTCCAATACTCAGGTGTTGTTTTTTCTGGTTGTTTTTCTTATATAAAAGTAAAATAACCAATACTTCCAGTTCTCCATTCCTTTTTACTGATAACTGCTGATGTGTGATCTTCAATGCTTAAATTCTTTCTTCCCAACTGCTTGTTGTATTTTTTCTTTGACCTGAAAAATCTGAATTTCAGCTCCACTGTTCCTTAGAGTTTTCATTTGTGGTTTTTTTTAAGGAAGTGATTGATGGATTCTTTCTAGTTTCACTTTGCTTTCTGGTTTTGGAGTCCTGGCAGTTGTGTTTTAAGAATTCTTTAAAAACAAGATGTGGAAACTTTTTTTTTTTGGTCAGGGCATTTAGATAGTTCAATGATTTCTAACTCTTTTCCATGACAGTTGATTTTGTTATGGGATATATAGAATTTTATTTTATTTATTTTTTTAGGTTTTAATATTTCTTGTTATAATATTTTAATATTTATTTTAAAAATATTTTTTGTTATTTTATATTTTGTTTTAATATTTCTTATCATTGACTTCTATTTGGTTCATACTAATTTTCATGGAATGTGTTATTTGGATATTTTTTGTACATCTTTTGAAGCTATTAATTTTCTTTCCATTTTTTTTACTGTACTCTTATTTCTTTTCCATTATCTTTCTCAAGTACTCTCATTCCATTTATGAACATTTTTTTTCCTGAGGCTATTGGGGTTAAGTGACTTGCCCAGGATAACACAGTGTCTGAGACCAGATTTGAACTCAGGTTGTCCTAAGTGCTGGTCTTACTTGCCTGTATGAAAATATTTTTAATATTCTTGCCATCTGATGTGGCTCTTTTCAACAATGAGATGATTGATGCCAGTTCCAATGATCTTATGATGAAGAGAGCCATCTACATCCAGAGAAAGGACTGTGGGAACTGAGTGTGGTTCACAGCATAGCATTTTCACTCTTTTTGTTGTTGTTTACTTGCATTTTATTTTCTTTCTCATTCTTTTCCTTTTTGATCTGGTTTTTCTTTTGCAGCAAGATAATTATATAACTATGTATGCATATATTGGATTTAACATATATTTTAACCATGTTTAACATATATTGGATTATTTGCCATCTAAGGGAGGAGGTAGGGGGAAGGGGAGAAAAAAATTGGAACACAAGGTTTTGCAAGGGTCAATGTTGAAAAATTGTACATGTATATATTTTGAAAATAAAAAAGATTTAATTAAAAAAAAAACCTCTCGCCATCTCTTCCAGACATAGTTAAAATTGTGTCCAAACTGTGTTTTTCTCTAGGACTTTCCCTGTAGATGTTCTGGAATCTTTCTTTCCTTCAAAGATTATGGCTTGAGCTTCTCTGTCACCATAATAGCTCTTTATGGTAGGTTTGGGTTTTTTTTTGGTTTTGGTTTTGGTTTTGGTTTTTTGGAAGCTCATTCTTCCAAACTACTCCTTATTTCAGACTTGAAACATCAGGGTTTGGGCTTTTCAACAAAAAGGGAAGTTCTAGATTGATACTGTTGTAGAATTTAGTAAGTGTTGTTTTATTTCAATATTTTAGGGACTGACTGCAGATCTGTAAACTTTCCATGCTTTAGAGTGTCTGATCAATGGCAAAATTTGATTTCTTACCACCGTGTTCTGAGCCCTGCAATTGCCTGGCCTGAGTTTGGGTCTGAGAAAAGTAGACTGTTGCTTGATTCATCCATTATCAATCAGCTGGAAAACTGCTGGTTCAGGTGAAAGAACTGTGGGCTTTCTTTTAGTCTGTGATTTTTGAATTGATTATTCCTCTGCAGGCTTCAGACTGGGCTAGAAGTTGGAAATACTTTCCTTTTAGGATCTGAACTACACTGTTGCTAATTGCTTCTGAACTTCCTCTTATCAGTGGATTATGTTAAATACATGTGAATTCTTATTTTTAAATTTAAAAATATATGTAACATTCTTTCCTTTTAAAATTTTGAGTTCCAAATTCTCTCCTTTCCTTCTATCTCCTTTCCAAGAAATATATTAATTATACATGTGAAATTCAAAACATATTTCCATATTTTTTAAAAAAACAAGTCAAATAAAGAAATTGAGAAAAATCATACTTCAATTTACATTCAGAGGTCACCATTTCTCTCTAGAAGGAGGTAGCACTTTTTTTCTTCATGAATCCTTTAGAATTATCTTAGATCATTGTATTGATCAGAGTTGCCAAGTCTTTCACAGTTAATCATCATACAACATTGCTGTTACTGTGTATAGTGATCTAGGATCTTTCTCATTTTACTTTGCATCAATTCATACAGGTATTGTCATGTTTTTCTGAAACCTCTACCATTGTTGTTTTCCACAGCACTGTAGTATTATATATATACAATTATATGCTATAACTTATTTAACCGTTTCTGAACTGATGAAAATTGTCTTGAACTCCATTTTCTTTGCCACCACAAAAAGAGCTGCTATAAATTCTTTTGCTCTCATAAATACTTTTCCTTTTTCCTAGATCTCTAGGAATATAGACCTAGTAGTGTTATTGCTGGGTCAATGGGCATGCACAGTTTTCCATCTGGTCTATTCTGCTTTAAATAAGGAGTTCTATTCTTCAGTAAATTTATGTGCCTCTTTTACCACTTGGCCAATTCTATTTTTCAAGGTATCAGTTCCTTCAGTATTTTTTGTGTCTCTTTTACCAAGTTGTTAATTCCCCCCACTATTGTCTTGTATCACTCACTTTTCCCAAATTCCCCTCTACCATCCTTATCCCTTTTTTTTAAGCAAGAATTCCATAAATTCTTGTTGGACTTCAGTCCAACTGGCATTTTTCTTTGAGGTTTTGTTTGTAGCTGTTTTCAGATTATCTTCTGAATTTATGCCTTGATCTTCCCTGACACCATACTAACTTTTAAAAAATAGCCAAATCCTTTTTTATTGCTGTTTTTTACTTATTTTTGACTTTGATGTTTATGTTACAGTTGGACTCTGCTCACTTGGGAGTGGGGAGTCCCTGTCTCAAAATTCAGGCTCTTTTTGTACTGCTGTTTTCATAGCTAGTTCTAGGTGTATGCAAGTTTTTTTATTCTTCTAAGGTAGTGTGCACTGGGATGGTCAATGCTCTTCTGGTCTGCCATCTGGTCTTTATCCACGAAGGGACCCTGGTCTCCTGAAGCTACAGACACTAGCATTCTCTTTGCCTTGGAACTGTGACCAGAGCCCCTGCTTCCTTGTAACTGACCCCCAGTGCTTCTCAGGGGCAATAGAGTTGCCATTCAGCGACAGCTGTACCAAATGCCAGAAAAATTCTTTCTGTAATCTTTCTGACCAGTTATCCAATCCCCTTACTATCTGTGGGTTGAGAGCTCCCAAAGCTGCTACTACTACTACTGTATATATGGATTATGGACAAGCTTCCACCATGAAGTCAAAGATGTCTCCTACTGACCTCATACATTTTCTTAGACTCAAAAATTGTCTCACTATGACTTTTGTTAGTTATGCCCTTCCAAAATTTTATTTGAGGCATTATTTTAAAGTTTTTTGAAGGGGAATGTTGAGAGAGTTCAGTGGGGTTGCCTGTTATATGCTATCTTGGCTCTATCCCCTCCTGAATACATCTGACTTCTTAAAAAAAGAATGAATTTGGAAATAGATTGTCCCAAAAGTCTTTGTGCAATTTTAAGTTTTATTACTGTGAAACTAAGACTTTAGGGACATTCTGTGTAGTAAGAGGATCAGTTGTGTGTGTGTGTGTGTGTGTGTGTGTGTGTGTGTGTGTGTGTGTGTACCTGCTCTCAAGTGCTATGCATAAGAATAATTCCTTTTATAGCACTTACCTTTGACTTCAAGGATTCCAAGCACCACCTAAACCTTAAATTTCAGAGCCTCTTATCAAGAATTATGCAGCAAAACTTTTATCTGATTATGAAAATGAAGGCAGAAGACTAATTGATTTAAGAAAGCTTGCACAGTGATTTAGTAATGGCTAGGAATTGTGGTGGATGAAAAATGAAATGACTGAGGAAACAAAGGTTTGAGCTCCCAAGCATATCAATTTATTAAGCAATTCATGCCAATTGCATCACAATTCAGGACCAGGTCTTCCCAGCTTAGGACAGGATTGTGAATACAATGGGAGATACACTTTTATACATTAAAAACAATAAATAATCAAATAAGACCAATTAATTAAAAGAAAACAATTAACCAGGATACAAAATTTGGAAATCAGGTTTCTAATTGGAGGAAAGATTAGGTACTTTCCAAAAGACAGAGCAAACAGGTTCAATTCCCTGATCAGAAAAGTGATCCCTGAGTATGTTTTCAATCAAAGGTTTGTGAAAACAATAACTGATTAGTATGGGATCAATTTTCAGATTAGACATGAATGATTTGAGATACATAAATGTGAAAATTTTGTTGTAGCAACCTTTGGTCACCAGGTCAGCATATATCTAGGTTCTCAGTTAAAGGTCTCTGAACAAAAATAGAAAAGGTCCAGTTTTCCAATTAATCACACAAAGGTAGGTTCAAACAATACAACAGTTTGCTCTCAATTCCTGCAATTGAATAAAGTTTTCCTTTAAGACAGAAATAGATCTGGCCCCATAATTGACTAGAAAGGGAACTGAACTAAATGCAGATTTGAGTCACAAGATGGAATAAACTCCAAGATGTGCTTTATCCAATTCTCACTATCACTTATTGTTCTAATTCTCTCAGAATGGAATGCAGACTCCCATATTTTTCCTCCAACTAATAAAACATATAGCCTAGAGATGTATTAAAATTAAGGATATATTAAAAATGCTATCAAGTAGGCAGCTTTATGACATTTAGCACAATTATTCTCTTTGTTCCAGGATAGCATAGAAGAAAATGGCTTTTTGAATAAACAGTGCTTAGCAGTTTTTAAAGGCAGTGATTGTGAAAATTTTACATTTCCTGCACTGAAAGACAGAAAAATGAATTAATTTGAGAATAGGAAAAGGTAGTTTACTATTGAGTTATAAAAATACATTGGGTAGTAGCGAAATGGTTGCCTGAGGCTTATTTTAGCTGGTGATGAGGGGAATCAAGAAACAAAATAATGTATATTCAATATGCTCATATTCCTTGATAATGCAGGATATTCTTGTAGTGAAATTACTGGAGAAGGATGGAATCTGGTCAAAATCCAGAATCTGGAAAGCTCCTTTTGTGTGCTGAACCATTATTGAGCTATGATCCAAATAAACCTTCACCCAGTTATTAGAGTTCAAGACCAGCCTTTGTTCCTGCCAAATTCTTTCTGGGAAGCCAAAGAGAGAAAAGGACTCATTGGTCTAGACTCTGATTTCATTTCTCTCCTTGCGAGGAGATCACTCTCCTTTTTCTTGATTTCAGGGACAATTCCTGCAGCTGGAAGCTGTATGAACAGAGAGCCTGGGTGCTAGTAAACTGTCCTTTCCTTCGCTTCTCTGGAGCTCAGACTGGCATAGACTAAGCTGTCACATCAGGTCAAAATCCCAATGGCTGCTGTGTCATGGAGAAGACAATGTAAGAATTCATTTTGTGTCAATGCTGCCAGGCTCCTGTTCTTAAAAATGTGGGCTTTGAAACTTCAGCTATTCTGTCATGTTTTGAAGCCATTGCAAGATTCCTGAATAATAGGTTTTTCTTTTTCAGATCTAAGCCAATAAAGAAATAAAATAAATTACTGATCTTAAAGTTATTCCAGAATGGTTAGATATAAAAAGTTATAGATTTGGGGTTAAAGGACTCGGGATAAAATTCTGGCTCTGTGGCTTACTGAGCTGTGATCTTGAGCAAACCAATTAAATTTTCTGGCCCTCAGTTTCTTTGTCTGTAAAATGGCAAATTTTTGGCAAATCCAGTATTCTGGTACAATGAACACTGGAATAACTCAATGCTCACTTTTTTACTTTTTGACTCACTTTTTATCTCAGAAGCATACAGCAGGATTCAACAATATATATAGCCAGGTATAACAATAATGATACTAATAGCTAGCCTTTGTATATGTCAAGTTTTGAAATAAATCAACGCCATGAGCTGAGGAATAAAGCATCTTTAATTCATATAACAGGGTAGCAAGCCTGCTATTCAGGGGAATGTGCAGTGGGTTTCCCAAACTAGAGGCTCATGCAGGTTTCATTTTTCTCATCTATAAAACAAGGTGGTTGTGGACAAAGACCTCTAAGGTCAATCAATCAATCAATCAATTAATAAGCATTTAAGTCCTTCCAAGCACTGGGGATACAAAAAAAAAAGTGTATTATAGGATTGAAGGCTCTAAGACATTTAGAAGTCACCTGCTCCAGTGATTTCATTTTACAGATAAGAAAACTAAAGCTCATAGTAAGTCATTTGCCCCAAATCACACAAGCAGTATGTGACTGAGATAGAATCCCCCTGCATCATATTACCTCCTCACCTTGCCTACTTTCAAGGATCTTGCATCATCCTGGAGAAATACAACAAAGAAAAATAGTTTTAACAATGGAATAAACTTTAGAGATCTGACCCTCTCCTTTTACAAATGGAGACACAGGTGATCAGGGAGATGGAATATCCTCAGGTTCTGAATCTAGTATTCTTTCAACCAAACCATTCCACTTCACATATGAGTAAATATAGAATATACATGTTAAGTGACCAGAGCTGGAGGTGAGGTAGGGATAGGGATGAGGGTGGAGAACTAACAAGGAAGGAAACAGGAAAGGTCTCTTGAAAGGGGCAGCACAATTCTCAAAATGGGCTATAGTTTCTAAGAAATAGTGAATAGAGTAAACATTCCAAGCATGGGAGAAACTCTAAGAAAAGGCTTGGAAATGGGAAGTGGATATTTTCTTCAATCATAAACCTATAATCTTATGGCAGGATAGGAACATAGATTTAAATTTAGAAGGGACCTTAGAGGCTGAATCTAACCCCCTACAGTTTATAGATGAGGAAACCTAGGCATACAGTTGCACAGCTAGTATCTGAGTCTAAATTTGAGCTTCTTTAAGTTCAATGCCTTTTCTACTACAACATGCTGCCTCTCCTTATTTCCTTATTAATCAGACAGTGCTTTATGCTTATCATGAATATTTTAATTGTTCTTCCCAATGGATCTGTGAATTAGGTTATTAACATCATCTAAAATATCCTATTTTGCTATTCAGAAAACGAATGCTCAGAAAACAACTAATTCACTTAGTGCCTGGCTCCTGATAGAGTGAAAACTAGAGCTCTATTCTCTATACTAGAGATTTGGTTAAACTTCAGTCAGTCTAATTTGGAATCTTCCTTGTTTCCAGGCATTTTCAGAGACCATCCCAAGGGGATTATGTAAATTAAAATCATTAGTATGCAATTGGTCTTGTATATTAGGTTTCTCAGTTCACTCCTTCCTCAAGGAATTAAACTTCCCCAACCTTATTCTACAGCAATATTGGTAATGATATGCTTAAAATGTATTCATCCTCATTCATCATTTTGGCAACCAGATTTAGATTAGTAAGAATGATTTAGTTAATTTTAAAATCATGTAGCAACTTTGCAACAGAAAGTTTTGTGACTAGTCAACTAACCTCCACAAACTCCAATGTCTCATCTTGACACCCAGGTATCTCTGAGTTTTTAAGAGCTATTTCCTTAGAGCACATGTTCTGGTAAATTGCACTATGAAAATGGCCCCAGCAAAAGAGTCTGTTCTCTGGGAACCAGCCTAACTAATAAGGAGATGCTTATCACTAGTAGTCAGTCAACTTGATGAAGAACTCTATGGACAAAACAAGCCATGACAAAAATTTAAAAAAATCAGATATCCATAAGCCCTTAGCGGTTGCAGTCTACTTTATGTTGGTGGTGAAAGAGAGGTCTTCAAGAGCTCAGAGAGAATAAAGAATCACAGGGTATTTAGATTGGTTCTCTCTCAAAATGAGATTTTTGTCTAGTAATAATAATTGGACTTCCTGCAAGAGGAACTGAATCGTATTAATTTGACATTGTTGCTAGGAAGGAAACCAAGTTGTAACTAGGTAGAAAGATGATTCATGGGTTCTCCTTAGAACTGATTTTGTTGGATATCAGAGTTTTTTGAATCTTCATTTCATTAAACATTTCTTCACCTTGTATTGTAGTGCTAAGCATCTATAAGAATATCAACATGAAAACAATCGTAGATTGTGTGCCAACTGCAGAAGATGAAGAGTAAGAAATTCTATGAAGAGGTCAATAGAGCCCTCTAGGTTATATCAATCTATGCAATAGTCAAAGACAATGGAAAGTCAGTTTTGAAAAGAAGAAAGGCAACCTATCAACAACCACATGAAAAAAATATTCCAAATAACTAATGATAAAAGAAACAGAAATTAAAACAATTCTGAGGATTCATCTCATCTCCCATTAGGTTGACCAAGGTGAGAAAAGGGGAAGGACAATGTTGGAAAAACTATTAAGGGATAAGCATAATAACATATTGCAAGTAAAGCTATGAATTGCCCCAAAGCAATTTGGGAAGATGCTCCCAAAGTCACTAAAATGTGTGTATTCTTTGATTTAACAAACCACTCTTTGTACTCTTTGATTTTACAATATCACTATTAAGCCCACATGCAAGAGATCAAAGAAACAGGTAAAGATTTTTTGTGTACAAAAACATAGCAGCCTTTTTTTTTATTATAGCAGAGAATTAGAATCAAAGTAGATGACTATCAATCAATTGGAGAATGGTTGAAAAAATATGACATATAAATAATTGAGGTGCACCAGAAGAAATGAAGAAGAGGATCGATTCAGGAAGATCTGTAAGGGCTGAACTGATGCAGAACAAAGTGAGCAGAACCAAGGGAACAATTCAAACAATGACTCTGACATTATAAAGAAATCAGCCATGCAACAATCTGGAAACTGAGCAGATGCCCATCAACTGGAGAATGGCTGAATAAGTTATTGTATATGAATGTTGTGGAGTGTTATTGTTCTATAAGAAACTACCAACAAGGATTATTTCAGAGAGGTCTGGAGAGACTTGCATGAACTGATGCTGAGTGAAATGAGCAGAACCAGGAGATCAATATACATGGCAACAAGACTATATGATTATCAATTCTGATGGACATGGCTCTCTTCAACAATGAGATGTTTCAAACCAGTTTCAAATGTTCAGTGAAGAAAGCCATATACACCCAGAGAGAGGGATGTGGGAACTTAAGTGTAGATCACAACATAGTATTTTCTCTCTCTTTGTTGTTGTTTGCTTGCATTTTGGTTTTTTTTCCTCATTTTTTTCCCTTTTTGATCTGATTTTTTTGTGTGCAGCATGATAATTGTGGAAATATGTATAGAAGAATTGTTTAATATATATTGGATTACTTGCTGTCTAGGGGAGGTGGGAGGGGGAAAGGAAGGAAAAATTTGGAGCACAAGGTTTTGCAAGGGTGAATAGCTATGCATATGTTTTGAAAATAAAAAAGCTTTAATAATTAAAAAATGAAATTAAAAAAAAGAAATCAGCCATGAAAGACTTAAGAACTATTATCAGTATAATTGGCAATCACATCTCCACAAAAATGATGAAACATAATTCTAATTTCTTAGCAGAGAGATGATGAAGTAGAGATGTAGAATAACACATGCCTTTTCAGACACGGATAATATAGATTGTTTTTGTTTAACTATGTTTACTTATCAATCAATAAATAGACATGTTCTTTGATAATCTAGTGGCTTCAGTGCAAAAGTTGGCATAGGTAAAGAAGACAAAAAAAGTTTATATAATATATTTCAGAGATTATAAATGAGAGAGGGTAACAATTTATAGACCTTTTGAGAACTTTACATCTATAAATCTTGAATGATTCTTTTTTTGTAATAGCCTTTTATTTTTCTAAATACATGCAAAGATAATTTTCAACACTGAATGATTCTTTCAAGGAAAGAGTTGGGATGTTGTAGAAATGGCAAACACCAAATATCTTAATGGATTTGTGATCCCATCAATTTGTTCCCATGGCAGAGACTGCAACCCAATTATCTTGTGTATCTTTCTATATCTTCCCGTAAATTTTCCAGAGGGGTTTACCCAATGTTCTGATGGGCTTCCTCTAGATATCTTGGAATTGCAGAGCTAGAACTACACCATGTGAGCTTCTCATTGGTTATCCTTTACTTTTTTTATGAGTTCATCTAAAAACAGGGTGAGACAGTAAAGTACAATGGAATGAATGATAGCTAAAGAACTTGGGCTCAAATCTCACCTCTATCACATATTTGTGTGATTCAGGGCAAGTGTCCTAACTTTTTTTGAGTTTCATTTTCCTCATCTTCCCAATGGTCTCCACAGTCCCTCCTAGCTCTAAATCTATGGTCCCTGGGAAATGGCAAAAATTGAAATTGATTATATTTTTAACATGTTGTTATCTATGTATGATCAGGCCATGAAGTTGTTAAAACCAAAGGAAAAAAATCAATATAAAACTAAAAAATAAAAACAAGAAAAAGATATGATTTATTTAAAAAAGGGAGGGGAAGGGAATAAGCTACTATGTGTCAGGCATTGTGCTAAATGCTTTTTTACAGATATTATATCATTTGATTTTCACAACAAGTTGATATTTCCAAAATAGAAAATGAATGGAGGAATGGGTATTGAAAGATATTATAAACATTTCCTCAAAAAGCCTAACTACTGTAAATTAACTGTGAGATCTAAAGGGCTTAGAAGATGTCTTGACCAGCAAATGCATGATCTCTTTGTCACATTTAGATATAACAACCAAAAGCTATACTCATTTGGACTATAAATTTGTTTGGAAATTTTTTATAGGGAAATCATAAGGGACTTAAAAAGGTCAATGTTTACATTTCTACATGTTGTAACTTAAAAAGAACTTTCTCATTATTAGGGCAGTTAGAAGGAGTATATATGTATATACAGGAATATATATGTATATGTATGTGTATATATATATACAGAGAGTGCACAGGTGTGAGTTGAAGGTGAAGGGATGACATCTAAAAAAATCAAAGTTACAAAGTGAGAGAGGAATGGAGAAAAAGGAAAGGGAGAAATGGAATGTCATAAATTATCTGCCAGGCAAGAAAAAGCTTTTAGAGTGGAGGAGGAAAAGGGGGTAAGAGGAGGGAGTGAATGAACTTTACTCTCATCAAAATTGGCTCAAAGAGGAAATAACATATACACTCAATTGGGTATAAAAATCTATGACTCTTCAAAACAGTAAGAGGGGAAGGGGATAGAAGAGGGAAAGGTGATGGAAGGGAGTACATTTTGGGGGAGTGGTCAGAAGCAAAATACTTTTGAAGAGGGATAGGGTAAAAGGAGAAAGAGAATAGAATAAACCAGGGGAAAATAGTAATTGTGAAAAGAATTTCGAAGCAAGTTTCACTAATGATTATCTTATTTCTCAATTTCCCTTATAGGGAACCGAGTCAAATTTATAAAAAAAAATAAAAATAAAAATAAGAGCTCTTCTCCAACTGATAAATGATCAAAAGATATGAACAGTTTTCAGATGAAGTAATAGTTATTTATAGCTATATGTAAAAAAATACTCTCACTATTAATAAGAGATACTACCTCCTGCCTATTAGATTGGCTAATGAACTAGAAAAGGAAAATGACAAATGTTGGGGACAATGAGACATTAATGCATTGTTGGTAGAATTGTGAACTGATTCAGCTATTCTGAAGAGCAATTTGGAACTGAAATCAAAGGGCTATAAATCATGCATTCCCTTTGACCTAATAATACCCCTACTAGTCATGTATCCATGTATCCCAAAAGAGAGATTTTTCTAAAAAAGGAATGGACATATATACATACATACATACACACCCACCCACACACACACACACACACACATATATAATAGGTATAGCAGCTCTTTTCTCAGGGCAAACAATTGGAAATTGAGGGGATACACATGAACTGGAGAAAGGCTGAATAAACTGTGGTATGTGATTATGACGGAATATTATTGTTCTATAAGAAATGATGAGCAGGATACTCTCAGAAAAGCCAGGAAAGATTTCCACGAGCTTATGCAAGGTGAAAAATATTGTGTACAAAATAATAGCAATACTATGGGATGATTGACTGTGAATGACTTTGCTATTCTCAGCAATACAATGATCCAAGTCTACTATGAAGGACTTATGATGAAAAATGCTATTTAGGCCCAGAGAAAGAACTAATTATGTCTGAATACACACAGATTGAAGCATATTTCTTTTTTTTTCAACTTTATTTTTCTTGAGGGTTTTTTTTTTTGAGAAGGGGTCAATGTTTAATTTCACAACATGACTATGGAAATATTTTTATAACTTCACATGTGCCTTCTCAATGAGGGAAGAAGGAAGAGAATCTGGAGCTCAAAGGCTACTTTTTGTTTTGTTTTTTGCTCGGGCAATTGGGGTTAAGTGACTTGCCCAGGGTCACACAGCTAGGAAGTATTAAGTGTCTGAGGTCACATTTGAACTCAGGTCCTCCTGACTTCAGGGCTGGTGATCTATCCACTGTGCTACCTAGCTACCCCTGAAACTCAAATTTCAAAAACAAATGTTTACAATTATTTTACATGTAACTAGGGGGAAAATAAAATATGATATAAAAAAAGAAAACTTTGTAAAAGACTTAGTCAAAGTCAATACAAGAATAATTAAGGACGAAATCATTATGAAAACAGACAAAGCATCTAAAAGCTCTTTAAAAATCTTTTTATCAAAGATTAAAGCTGATGTAAAGTTCACCGTTCCATACCACGATGCTTTGCTACATCACGGCAGTTAGGTGATATAAAGCTGGTCAGCCACAGTCACATCTGTAAAATGGGAGTAATAATAGCACCTGTATCACTAGGTTGTTTTGATGATTGAATGAGTTTATTTTGGGGAAGCATATTGGAAACCTGAAAGTTTCTATCTATCTAAATGCTGGCTCTTATCATTGTAGCACTTAGACATCAGACATCAGTCTAATAGCACAGCCTAACTGTACAGTATTAAGAATGAAAATAGTATTGAGTGAAAAACAGTTGGAAAAGAGCAACCAGACTAGACCAAGTATTTGCAGAGAAGGTCTGTGCTAGAGAAGACTGCCAATATTGAGGACATTGAAGGAGTAATTTCCAGGTATTTGAAAATGTTGAGGGTATCAAAGGAATGGGGAGAAAACTGGATTTCATTATTACGCCAAAAGTGACCCTTATCTTAAGTAGACTACTGACCTACAAGCCTACATTCCCATCTCTACAAAATTTTTTGTGAAATAATTTTTGGAAATAATAAAGAGTCAGTCAGCTAGGCAGCTTTGATGGAAGTCCAGCTGGGCTTTCAAGAATGATATTCTTTAAAAACAAAATGAGATTCTACAAAAGATCACATTTGAACAATAATACAATTGACTAAAACACATAGAAAAGTCAGAATCTTCTCGTCTATATTTTTATTGGCTATTAAAAATTTCACTTAAAACCATAAAACACCATATTAAAGGAATTCTTTCAATAAGGTGAGACATTCCTGATTACTTGAAAAATGTGACATCAGAGATAATTTTGTTCAATGATTCTTTCATTATTAATATCAAGCAAGATATAAAATGGGTATTATGTTCACCAAAGGTTTTTGTCACTGTCATGGAGAATGTCCAGAACAGGAGCCAAATAGAAGAATTGAAGTCCTACAGATGTTGGTCAATGTTGCAGTGGATAGAAATCTGCACCTGAATTCTGGAAAAACAATTGAAATCCAACCTCAAATACTTAGTAGCTATGTGTTCCTGAGTGAATCATTTAATATTATTTTGTCTCAATTTCTTCAACTAGAAAATGGGGGTAATAATTGCTCCAGCCCCCAGGATTGATGTAAAGATCAAATGAGAGATAATAATTGTAAGTGCTTAGCACAGTGCCTGGCACAAAATAGTGCTATGTAAATATTTGTTTTATTTCCCTTCTCCCATTTGTGGCTGGAATTGTGCAGATAGCACTCAACTCTAAAACACTTCAAAACTTCCTAAATGAGAACCATAATTACTCCAAAATTTTGACCTAACTATCCACACAAGAAAAAAAAACCAAGGCATTAATGCCTAATTCCATGATGGATAGTTGTATGATTAGCCCATAGAATTGGTCTAATACCATTTCTACAATTTGCTTTCCCTTTAAAGGTCTTTACTTTCCTTCAGGAGTGATAATTAAAGCCCTATTTCCATAAATCTGGTCCAAGCAAGAACTCCCAGCTTTTTCAGCTTCATCCTCAGGCAGGTACAAGCATGTCTTTCATGTTTTAAAAAAATGATTTATTGATGCTTCTCATTTTACTCCTGCAGGTTTTGTAATAATTTCCCCCCGTCTCACTGAACCCTCCCTTATGAGAATCATGATTAAGCCAAAAGCAATATGTGTAACAACCACACAGGATGCTGCATACATTGCATTTCAGATGCATAGTCCTCTGCTGCTTGACTGAGAGAAGTATCCTCTAGAATCAAGATCTTTTTTTTCAGTTAATCTGTATTTTTCATCTTTTAGTATAACTTTTTATATCAACAATATTAGTCATTTTAGCAATGTAATAAGCTTATGCTTAATGTTATTAATGATATGATCTTTTTATATCAATAATATTAATTTATATCAATAATTATCATGATGATTATAATAATAAATCACATTTATATAGTCCCTACTATGCACCAGATAAAATGCTTTACAACTATTACTACATTTAATCCTTACAACAATCTAGGGGGAGTGGGCTATTAATATTTCCATTTTACAGATAAAGAAACTGAGGGGAAAAAAAGAGGTTAATGATTTGCTTAAGCCCATGTAGGTAGTGTCTAAGGCCCGATTTGAACTCAAATCTTTCTGACTCAGGACTGACTTTCCACCCACCCTAAAATAACCTAGCAGCTCATATCACTGTGGTCATTATGGTTCTATAGTTTTTGGGGTGCACTAATTCATAGTTGAGGTATGTTTTGAAAAACTTAATTTTGTGTATATATTAATTAGGATCCTATAATTATGTCTAAAACAGCTTTGAGTTTATGTGAATAATAGCAATAATAATAATAACTAGCATTTTAAGGTTTGCACAGGATTTCTCTATGTTATTTCATTTGCTCTTCTTTGGGAGTTGGGTGCTATTCTAATCTCCATTTTATATGGATGAGGAAACTGAGGCTGAATGAGGCTGAGTGATTCATCTCCCAGCTAGTAAGTGGATGAGGCAGGATTTCTATTCCTGTCTCCTTACCTGCAGGGCAAGCATTTTATGCAGATCAAAAGGAGAGCCCGAGTAGTTGAATTAGAAGATGATTTCTTTCATTAATGTATTTTTTCTTGCCCCAAACTAATAAATGACTAAAAATTTCCACTTAATTTATGAGGACAATTGCAAGACCAAAAGTAATACTGCCACGTAGATTATTAAGACTTCATAAAAATGAAAATCTTGCATAGTTTATCTATAGCACATTACAATGCCATAAATCACACTTGACAAAATAAATGAGCAATAAAGTTTTGTGTTATGTCTCCTCAATCATTTTTCATGTTTTTTTCACTCTTCAGTTCTCTATATTTAGAAATCCATTATGGAATTCCCAAACTTTTTCAATTAGCAATAGAATTCTAATATAAAGGGAGGAGGGGGAAGAGCTCTTTAGACTTTCTGAGAGCTTCTGTCCTAAAAAGCCAGTGTGTGTCTAAAGTCTTTAATAGTGAAGCCTTAAGCATAAGACTTTAGCGGGATGAATATTTTCTAACTATATAAGTCAAAATATGAAGAAATTAAATTTCTTTTATGAGAGGATCGTTTAGTTAAGGGGGAAAAAAATCTCCAAAGATTGCTGGAGGCAGTTAGGAAACCCAGTGGATAGAGCCCTGGGTATGAAGTAATGGGGACATTAGTTCAAATGCAGTCTCAGACACTGATTAGCTGGGTAATTCTGGGCAAATTACTTAACCTTTGTCTACCTCAGTTTCTTCAACTGTAAAATGGGAATAAAAGTAGCATTTACGTCCCTCAGTTGTTGTGACGATCATACAAGATGCTATTTGTAAAGTGATTAGCATAGTACCTAGTACATAGTAGACACTTAACAAAATGCTTTTTTTCCTTCCTTCAGTATCAATTTCCTTTTTTTATTCCTTAAGGAATTTATAGTATTATGAAATCAGGATATGTAGGACAAGCTAAAAAAATTTTAAAAATCACACATTTTAGTGATATCAAAACTAAAAGAGTTTAACACTTTAAAGAATCATACCACCCTGGTGATTCATCTCAAAAGAATGATAGGTAAGAAAACTGAGCACTGTACAAAATGATGATTAAGAAAATCTTACTTTTGGGGTTCAAATATCCCATTACATGAGTACAAGATAGGAAAAGACTGGCTAAATACTAGTTGTTATGGGAAAAGATCTTTAAGTATTGGGGAACTATAAAGTCAATATGATTCAATAGTGTGCCCCCCATAAGTGAATCCAATTTTAAACTACAATAAGAAAAGGATAATAACAAAAAGAATGAGGAAGGTGATAATCTTCTGGCACTTGGTCAGACCGTAAATAAAATATAGTGTTCAGTTTTGGATACCATATTGATGAATTAGAGAGCAAACATCTTAAACAAGTGTAACCATGAAGGTGAAAAGTATGGAGATCATGTCTGAGGATTAGTTGAAGAAATATCCAAGAAATATTTAACCTGGAAAAGAAAAGAGCTAGAGGAAGGGAGGGAGCCATGATGGTTTTCATTTAACATTTGGAGGACATGGGATAGGGATATCAGATTCTTTCTACTTAATCCCAGAGCTAGTAACAAGTAACATTTCAGAGAGGCAAATCTAAAAATTAAAAGATCCAGTTAAAGAAAAAGGAGTTACAATAATCAATCTATTCAGTGAGGACAAGAGAAAACCAAGAAAAGTATCCAAGTCTTCTCCAAGATGAGTAATTTGGTTGATGTTCTTTCCTTTCCTGTAAATTTCCAGGTTATTAAAATTCTGAGACAACCCAGGCAAAGATTATCACTTGCACAATTAAGGATTATTGCTATTGAAAAGATTTCTATGTTTGAAAAACACAGCAGGTATTCCTGACAGCAGGAGAGAAATAAGCAAACCTTAATAGAACTCGGAGTTCATGTATAATTGTTTGGGGTTTCAACAGATATGAACAGTAGGGAATATCTAAAGGTACAGGACACGGGGCATTGTTCTAAGTTGTCTAAGTCAGAGACAATAGATAAGTGAATTAATTCGAAAAACTTGCTTTTGGTGTGGCCATAGACAAAGAAAATCTGACAAAGGCTGCTCTGTGAGATTTTTTTTTTCTTTAAAGAAAAAGCAAGTATTGAATAGAAAAGAATATTCATTATATATGCAGTGTTAAGGTAATATTTGTCTTTGAAAGGCGGGATGTTCAATAATTTTAAAATGGAAACATTGAACTTTAAACAACAAAGAATAAGATGCAGATAAATGTCCTGCTGGGGAGAGTTAATGGAAGAAGGAAAGAAAACCTTCCATTCACTAAATTAGAAGGCATTTCTATAATCTTGCAAAAGCAGACATAAAAGGTGGAATTCTTTATATTTTAAAATGGAGAACACAATTTCACTGAGACTGTATGCATAAAGGATTTCTCAGGGATTAATGCTTATACAATTTCTAGAATTATCTTTTAGAATTTCCTTTTGTTATAGTTACTTCCAGTGGTATGCAAGAATATCTTATTTTCACTTGACAAATCTATACAGGAGAATGAGATTAAAAAGGTTTTTTTTTTGTTTGTTTTTTGCCCTGCATTGGGCCAAAGTAGTTAGCAAACCTCTAGCTTTGGCAGGATGATCAAAGTTTTGCCCCAGGACATTAAAGTATAAAGGGCATGGAGAGTATTTGAAACCCTTGAGCAGTAAAGAAACAACTGTGCTTAGTACCTAATTAGCAAGAATAATTAGCTAAAAAAGCCACCAGCAGCACCTTCAACTGGATTTGTTTAAAAAACAAAACAAAACCAAAAACAAGACTTGAAGAAGACATATTGTGTTGCTTGCTTTGGGCACAAAAAAACATTCAAGTTATGTCTCTGCTGGATAGTTTTGTTGTCTCTTGTATAATTTCAGTAAAACAGGGGAGAAGAGGAAGGAATATATTAAAAATGTTTTTGGACTTGAAGCAATAGGATGGTATTTTATTGATTATAAGATCATCTTTTTTTTATTAAAGCTTTTTAGTTGCAAAACATATGCATAGGTAATTTTTCAACACTGACCCTTGCAAAGTTTTCTGTTACAAATTTTTCCCTCCTTCCCCCCACCCCTTCCCCTAGATGGCAGGTAATCCACTACATGTTGATTATGTTAAAATACTTGACAAATCGAATATATGTATACATATTTATACAGTTATCTTGCTGTACAAGAAAAATCGGATTTACTAGAAAAAAAAAAACCTGAGAAGGAAAACAAAATTCTAGCAAACATCAATAGAGAGTGTAAAAATGCTAGGTTTGAATCATCTCATAATCATCTTCTTTTCACTGGGCATATGGGAATTAAAGTCCTTGGAAATGGTGGAAGAGATGATTTTAGATTGTGAGAATCTACATTTATAAAATCTAAGGTCTAGTTGGTCTTATCAAACTGTGGAAAGGCTTCAAGCTTGGGTCCAGTGAGGAAATGAATAACTCTTGTCTGAGAATGAGCTGGACTAAGTCTGGAGAACTTCTTCATCAAGTTGACCTGGAATGATGAATTTTTTCATCACAACAACTTAAAAAAATTTATATATTTTACTTTGAACTTAAGAAATAAAGTAAGCATTTCTATAACAGAAGAATTTTAAAAAGATGATTGTACATGAAACTGCAAATCTGCTATTCCTTTAAAATATATAATAATCATGTAACTTTCTTTTATTGCTTTTTTTCTATCTGCATCCCAAGAAAGAAATTGTTAAATAGAAATATGTATAGAATAGTTATATATGTTACATGTATATATGCATATAATATATTCATATTTTTGTTGAATGGCAGCCATCTCTAATATGAAAGGTAGGAAGAAAAAAAAAGCAAAAAAAAGAAAGTTACATGATAACTTTATTATATATTTAAAAGGAATAGCAGATTTGCAGTTTCATGTACAATCATCTTTTTTGTTATCTGCATCCAGAGAAAGAAATTGTCAAATAGAAATATGTATAGAATAGTTATGTATGTTATATGTATATGTGCATATATATTCATATTTTTGTCAAATAGCAGCCATCTCTAAAGTGATGGGTGGGAAGAAAAAATGCAAAAAAAGTTACATGATAACTTTATTATATATTTAAAAGGAGTAGCAAATCGTACATAATAGATCTTTTTCTATTATTATTACATTATTATATATTATAGTTAATTTGGGTATTTATGATAGTCAAAATGAATTAATAATTCAAAGCTGTTCTTAAAACAAGATTGTATACAAATTTTTTGATTTTGTTCATTTTCCTTTTCATTATTTTGTGTAAGTCTCTCCATGTTTTTCTAAGATCACTGAATTCATCATTTCTTTTTTTTTTATTAATACTTTTTATTTGCAAAACATATGTATGGGTAATTCCTAAACATTAACCCTTACAAAACTTTCTGTTACAAAATTTTCCCCCCTACTCCCCACCCCTCCCCTAGATGGCAGGAAATCTATTACATGATAATTATGTTAGAATACTTAAGAAATCGAATATATGTATAGTTATTGCATCATTTTTTGTGCAGGAGAAATCGTATCTACAAGAAAGAATAATCGGATAAAGGAAATACAATGCAAGCAAATCTCAATACAGAATATGAAAATGTTATGTTGTGGTCCACATTTCACATCCCTCTCTCTGGGTGTATATGGCTCTCTTCACCGAACAATTGGCACTGGTTTGAAGCATTTCATTGTTGAAGAGAGTCATGTCCATTAGAACTGATCCTCATATAGTATTGTTGTTGCCATGAATAATGATCTCCTGGTTCTGCTCATTTCACTCAGCATCAGTCCATGGAAGTCTCTCCAGGCCTCTCTGAAATCATTCTGCTGGTCGTTTCTTACAGAACAATAATATTCCATAACATTCATATACCATAATTTATTCAGCCACTCTCCAGTTGATGGGCATCCATTCAATTTCCAGTTTCTAGCCACTACAAAAAGGGCTGCCACAAACATTCTTGCACATGTGGGGTCCTTTCCTTCTTTTATGATTTCTTTGGGATATAAGCCCAATAGAAACACTGCTGGGTCAAAGGAATTCATCATTTCTTTTAGCATAGTTGTATTCCATCACAATCATATACCACAACTTGTTCTGCCATTCCCCAATTGATGGACATCCCTATAATTTCCAATTCTGCGTCACCACAAAGAGAGCTGCTATAAATGTTTTAAAACATGGAGATTCTTTTCCTTTTTTCCTAATCACCTTGGGAAGTAGACCTTGCAGCAACTCTTGAAAGACTGAAACAATGGCTAAATTAAAGAACAAACATAATAATACTAGCTAACATTTATATATCACTTTAAGGTTTACAAAGCTCTTTTCCTATATTATCTCATTTGCTCTTCACAACAGTCTTAGGAAGGAAGTGCTATTATTATCCCCACTTTTCAGATGAGGAAACTGAGGTTGAAGGAGGTAAAGTGATTAAAGAGTAAGTCAGTCAGCTAACCATTCAGCTTAACATTCACTCCCAAAGTGTCAGGTACTGTGCTAATTGATAGAGATTCAAAGAAAGGAAAAAAAAAATTCTTGCTTTCAAGGAACTCCAAGTCTAAGGTTTCCCTGGTCAGGAATGAAATCTTCCTTAAATCAAGTCCAGTGCCCTAGTCACTACACAGGTGACCTAATTAAGCATTTATAATGAATCAGGTACTGTGCTACCTCCTTCAACCTCAGTTTCTCATCTGAAAAGTGGGGATAATAATAGCACTCCCTCCTAAGATTGTTGTGAAGAGCAAATGAGATAATATAGGAAAAGAGCTTTGTAAACCTTAAAATAATATATAAAGAACTCACATGAATGAAATTACAGATCTTGAAATATCTATGTAAATGTCCCTAAAATGGAGGAAAGCTAGACTTCCATGAGGAACCTATTGGCTCAATTTCCAGGAACCAGATCAAAGTCACTAGGAAGAAGCAGGTCAGTGCTAATTGGTTTTCCAACTGAACAAAAGACAAAAATTGTATTTTTTTTTTACCCCTAAAAGTCACCAAGAAAATACCCAGGTGTTTTCTGGAGTGAACCAAGTGAGTGTTGCCAACACTATGGAAGAAATCATGGCTACCCAGACAGGACCTCAGGCTTCAGGAAATAATTGCTAGAGGGAAATATAAAAATAGGAAGTGCTTCAGAAAGGGAAAGCTGATCTATTGATCAGTCATCATATGTTGTCCCTACCAATCTACATAAACACTTACATTTTCCCCTTCTTTCTTCCAAAGTTACACTGAACTCTGAACAGAGAAGCCACAACAGTAATTAGATAGACTGTCCATGACCTCCAGGGGTTACTTATTAAAAAAAAACCCTGAGTCAACTAGCATTCAGGCTCCAATAAAGGAATTATATGGGGGACAGTTGCTCCTATATTTTCGTGATGAACAGATCACATGCTGGATGAGCCACGGACTATTAAGGCTGAGTGTAAATACATATAGTCTACTGTGATAAACAAATGGAACTTACAACAAAGTTAATGTGGTACATATTTAATGATACAGATAATTATTGTTTTGTGCACGGTAATTAATCTTTAAATGGTAAGCAATTCCCATATATCAGAGTAATTAGCCTGTGCTATGGTAGAAGGGAAAGAAGGTTGAGTTCAAGTAAGAAGATGCAGATTCAAGGCTAAAATATGCCTGCTAACTCTGTGTGTGTCTAAGCTCTTTAAACTCTAGCTTCTTCTATAATAAAATGGGAATAACTATCCACTCTTCTGCAGAGAAAGCACTCTAAAAATCATAAAATATTACATAAAGATCAGCTATTATTTTCATATTTTATTATATTATATATAATATATTATTATTTTCATATCTAAATCTCTTTTTTTCATTTTGAAAAAAGTTTTATAACAATTTTCTTCTGTTAATAATAAGCATCATTGCCACTGATTAATTTGTATGGTAGGTATGTAGGTCACTGAGGTCAGCTAGGTGGTGCCATAGTGCATAGGGCACAGGTCAGGAGTCAAGAGGACTCATCTTCAAAGCTGACATCAGACACTTAACAGGCTTGTGAGCCTGAGCAAGTCACTTAAAAATCCTGTGTGTCTCAGTCTCTTCATCTGTAAAATGAGCTGGAGAAGGGAATGGCATGACAATGAAAAATCCCAGGAGACAAAGTTTCTGGGGAATTAATCTATTAATTAAGCTAGCTACTTATAAACTGATGGTTGGTGGTTTCTCTCTAAGCGAAGAAAACTTATTGAGAGCCTGAAAGATATACACACATATACACACACACAAATACACATGTACACACACACATATACATGTACACACATGTATACACAAATACACACATATACATATATACACGTATACACATACATACACATATACACAAATATACACACATACACATACACAAATATATATATACACAAATATACACACATACACAAACACACATACACAAATATACACACATATGCACCCACACATATATACACATACACACATACACACATACATATATACACAAATATACACACATACACATACATATATATGTATATTTACAAATATACACACATACACACATACACATACACACACATATTGACTTTCTCCTTCATGAACTGGATTACACTAACCTCTGCTGGAAGGATACAAGAACAGGGGCTCCTTTTTCCTAAGAACTCTGTCTCCCAGGCTTATTTTGTTTGTACTCTAAACAGAAGTTAGATCTCCTTGTTGGGCAGGGTCCCACCCAACACTGAAGAGCATGAGCTCAATCATCATGTTCTTCAGAGACTAAGTTTTTACAGGAGCTGAGCCTTCATGATGAAACTAAGGAGGAAAAAAATTGGTTCCAATTTAATAATTGGTTATTAATATAATAGTAAAATAATAATTTCACTCACACTCCAGTATCTTTGTCAAGAAAACTCCAATTGGGATTACAGAGTCAGACATTCCTAACCAAATAAACAACAAAAATCAGAAGGAGCAGTAGTTTGTTGTGAGGTTCAAATGAGATCAAATATAGAAAGAAAGCCTTTTGAAAATTCTAAAAAAGCAAAATTAGGTGTTTTTAGTGTTGAGTCCCTTTAACAGTATAATGATGGAATGATATATTTTTAAAAAATCATAATTAAAGGAATACTTCCATTTCATTTAGAGATAAATAAAAATAAAAGCATAACTTTTCCTCAATATAATTCAGACATCTTAAAATCTAGCCATGATCCCCTTTCAGTTAAGAACTCCTACACTAAATAAATGACAGTAATTATTATATTAAGAGAAAACACATTTTAAAATATTTCAGTATTTTTTGGAAAGTCAGAGGAGTGATATCTTTTAGGATCTCTCACAAAGCCCAAAGGGTTTTTCTTCTTCCAGGGTTAGGATGTTACATGGCACCTTGTTCTTTTCCCCATGGATTAAATTTATGAAGTTAAGGATCCAGAACAAAAAGATGCTTGCTTATAACGGTGCATTAGGCCCAAATTCAATGATTCTGAGAATCATTCACAGCATGGACTGCAGTTTAAAAAGAAAAAGTCCCCACTCTTAGTTAGCATTAAGGCATTTGCATTCTTCTCCATGGGTATTTGAAAATTGATTAATATATCTTGACTTCATTTTAGACTTTCTTTTAGTTTTCAGATTAAATCTTCCAACCAATAGTTCCACATTAGCTTCTTTTGAATGCATTTTGGTTGGAAGGTAGGATAGTAAAAGTTATAATAGGTCTAGCATGAGCTGGCTTAGTTTTCCTACAGTTTATTTAATGAAAACACGCAGACACTCATCCCCAATTCATCTTTCTTGTTTCAAAAGATTTCTCAACTTATGCAAAACTATTAAAAAAAAAGACATGAATATCACAGGAAGTTGCAACGTTATAGGCAAAAGTGGAATCTTAACAGTATCCTTAACAAATGGTTAGCTTGTCCTCTGGCCTGGACATAAGGACATATTTTAAAGCAATATTCCCTGATCTTGTGCCTGTAAAACCCACTTTAATGAGGGCAGATCAAATAATTTGCTGACAGAGCTCCCAATTTGGTACTACAAATGTGGATTTTGTGATGGAAAAATTTTATGAGTAAAATTAGAAACCATTAGAAAGGAACATTTAGATCCAAATGACTTCAGTTAAGCAAGGTCCAAAATGCCTTTGTAGATCAAAGTCATTATCATGAATTGTACTCAGAAGCAAATGGGGAGCCAGTGCACACTGTAACACAGTTGTTCATGCTTCTGAGAGCCAATGGGGACAAGATGTTGCTATATCTTGGATCAACTGACATCTGAATAGTTTCCAGGGGCCACTGCAACTACAGTACATTTATTCACAGAATCTGAAAATGAGGTTTGGACTATGGTATTGACTGTCTCATAAGAGTCACTCTGACAGTCAATAGCAATACCCATAGTTTTTGGTAAGAATTTAAAAAAAGATATAACAATTTTTAAAAATTTTTCTTTCCAGGGTGATCTGAATAATTTCCTCAATTGTTTTGCATTGACTCTGAAAACCTGCCTTTGAAATGAGTCTTCATATCCTAGGATGAGAAGTATTTAGCGTTGTGCCTGGCACTTAATAAATATTTATTGAGTTGAATTCCTGACTAATGAAAATGAGACAGACTATCTTTATCATCTCTTCAATTATATTCAGTTGAATTAAATTACTCCAAAAGCCAGAAAAGTAAGTTTTCAACAGAGAAAAAATCTCTGTGGAGAACCCAAGAGAACATACTATGATGGTTTCTCCCAGGATATCTTGAAGTTTTATATGATATATAAAAAAGACTTTGTGGGTTTGCATATCTAATGGGAACTTTACAAGTCCAGATCACCTAACACGAAGGCAATTCTGGGAGAAAAAATGTTGTATTTGGCCACCATAAGGGTACGGGAGACCCTTGAGGAAGGGGTTAATGTAAAATGTCTGGCACTGAGGCAGTATGGACCGGGGTAGTCACAGGTACACATTCACTTAAGTTAGATGAGGAGGAAAAGCAAAACATCTTTGTAATAGAGTTGCACTAAAAGTCTCTGGTGACATCCCCTCCTCCAAAGTGACTCTGGATCATTCCAACTTCCCAGTCAATTCTAATAGTGCAAAGAGACAATGGACAAGCAACAATTCTGAACTCCCAAATCTGATTTGGAAATCCAGCTGGTATCTTGTTGCTTGTAAGCTGTAGCTTCATATTAGAAGCACAGCAGAGTTTCAATGAATTTATTCTGTGCATTAAACAAGAACATGTAAAGTTTTCTTCCTCATTGTCCCCTAGCAGGATGCTGGCTACTCACAGTTGGACTATGGTTTTTGGCCCAGGGCAGATGAAGAGTCTGTGATCAAATGTATATGGTTCCAAGGGAATATTCCAAAGCCAAAGTAATCACATCCCAGCCACATTTGGTATTGGAAGGGGACTACAATGTAGTTAATTTTAAAGCCATCTTTGATTTTTTTCCCCTCTTACTCCCGTTTTCAATCTGGGCTCAACTCATGTCAATTCTACCTCTGTGAGATAATTTCTTCCAAGTCCTGTTTCTGACTTCATGGACTTCAGAACCATATTTTCTTGACTGCTGCTTCATCCTGAGATTACCCTCAGTTCCTAGAACCTCTTTGTTCTAAAACCCAGCTTCTTAAACTGACCCTATATGTTTTTTTATAATTGTATATGGGAGTCATGGAATTATGATTTATTATCAGTAAATATCTGATTTGTGTACATAATTTATATACTTATATTCCTGGGGTCATATAAAAATTTCTCAGGCAAAAAGGAGTTGCAAGTAGAAAAAGTTTAAGAAGTCCTGCCTGGAATGGCCATATTCCTCCATAAATACTCTCCTGCTTCTTCCATTGGAGAGTTCCTTTTAGTACTTTCATTTAGTTGAAAGGACTAGAGTGTCCTGCATTCATTCTCCTCTTGGTCCCACTCCTTACTTTTTGGATTTCAAAACCATTGCTCCCAATTCAAATTACCTTCTCCATCTGGTTTTTCAGCTTCCTTTAGTGTATTGTTTTCCCGTGTTAAAATATAAGCTCTTTGAAGGTGGGGTTGTCTTTTTCCTTGTGTTACTATCCTCATTGCTTCTTATGATGTCTGGAACATAGTAAGTGCTTAATAAATCTTTGTTTCTTTTTTCTTTCCACACCTATTTTGCTATCCTTACTTTAATTCAGTATAGCTCATCTGAGAGACACAGAGACATCTAGGTGGTACCTGGAGTCAAGAAAATTCATCTTCCTGACTTCAAATCTGGCCTTATGTACTTACTAGCTATGAGACCCCAGGCAAGTCACTTAACTCTGTCTGCCTCAGTTTCCTCATCTGTAAAATGAGACGGAGAGGGAAATGGCAAACTCCTCCAATACCTTTACTAAGAACCCTAAATGGGGTTACAAAGAAATGGACATGACTGAAAACAACAACAACAACAATCTTATCTGCACCATTTCAATAGCTTTCCAATTGGGCTTTTTTTTTTTTTTTTTTTTTTTTTTTAATAATTTCAGGCCCTCTCTCTGAGGTTCAATTTACATGGCTAACCAAGTAATCTTCCTAGTGTACAGGAGTCCACCTGTTCAAAATCCTTCAGTGACTCTCTAAGGCCCATCAAATGCCAAATTCAAATCCCTTCCAAATCGGGCTTCAGATTGCAATTGAAGCCTTATTTCTTGTAAATTCCCTTCATCTTACTCTATTTTTTTTTCAGAAAGAATTCCTTGGAATTTCCTACTTCCTTATTTATCCTCATATTCTTGGGATAACAAGAGATATATTAAGATCACTAAATGGTGAAATCAGATTTTAAAAAATACAGCCCCAAGACAGATTAGCAAAGCAAGAAGGCCCATGTGGTTGGGCCATGGTGCATAGGAAGGGGAGTTACATGTGGTAAGAGTGGAAAAGTGAGCTGGGGCCAGGTAGTGAAGGACTTTTAAAAACTAAACAGAGAAGCTTACACTTGAACCTAGATGCATTATAAAGGCAATGGAGTTTATAGAGTAGAGAAGTGACACAGTCATTTCTGTGTTTTAATAAAATCACTCTGATGGCTGTGGACATGATGGTTTGCAGTAGAGAGGAAAACTGATCTCATCTATTCAATGAAGTGGGTTGAACCTGATAGTTTCCAAGTTTCCTTCCGGCTGTAAACATATGACATTATGATTTTTCTCCTTTTTTTAACCTTTTGTACATTTCTTTTTTATTTAATATTTTATCCTCCCCCAAAATTAGATGTAAAAACAATTTTAACATGCTCTTTTCTTTTGCTGAGGCAATTGGGATTAAGTGAACTTGCCCAGGGGTTATACAGCTAGGAAGTATTAAGTGTCTAAAGCTTGATTTTAACTCAACTTCTCCTGACTTCAGGGCTAGTGTTCTATCCACTGTGCTACCTAGCTGCCCCTGGAACTCAAAATTTTAAAGAAAAAAGAATGTTGAAGTCAGGAGGACCTGAGTTCAAATCTGACCTCAGACACTTAACATTCCCTAGCTGTGTGACCCTGGGCAAGTCACTTAGCCCCAATTGCCTCAGCAAAAAAAAAAGAAAAAAAGAAAAAAAGAAAAAGAAAGAAAGAAAAGAAAAGAAAAGAGAAGAAAAAGAAAAAAAGAAAATTTTGAGTTCCAAATTCTTTGCCTCCCTCTTATCCTCCCCATTGAGAAGACAAGCAATTTGACATAGGTTACATGTGTTCAGTCATGTAAAACATATTTCTATGTATGTGATTCTGTGAAAGAAAATACAGACAAAAATGAAGAAAAAATAGTAAAGAAAAAGTCTGTTTCAGCCTGCATTCAGGCTTTATCAGTTCTTTCTCTGGAAAAGAATAGCATTTTTAAAAATTATAAATCCTTCAGACTTGGCCTGTATCTTTGTAATTCTGAGAATAGCTGTTATTCATAATTGATCATCATACAATAAATATTGCTGTTACTACAAACAATCTTTGCCTGGTAGTGCTCATTTCACTTTGCATTAATTCATGTAAGTCCTTCCAAGTTTTTCTGAGAATATCTTGCTTGTCATTTTTTATAATACAACAGTGTTTCATCACAATTCTTAATGAGAGGCTGATAAGGAATAAGGAAGGTAAGGAAGGAGATGAAAGGAGAAAAGCTATCCACTTCCAATGCATAGAAAGCAGCAGGTCCAGTATATATATATAAATGTAAAATTATACATATATAACTAACTATATATATATACACACATGCATACATATATGAGTATATATATGTGTATATATGTATATGTATATATATGTGTGTGTATATATATATATATATTTTCTACTATAAGGCCCTGAAAAAAACTTGTATGATTGATACATATTGTATGTGATCTCTGAAAAACTTTGGGCCGTGAAAGAAGTATCATGATACATGATATCATGATATTGGAGAGAGGCAAATGTTTGTTCTTCTAAAAGGAGAAAGAAAAATACATTCTCCAAGCTTTAGAAAGGTGAGCTTTACATTGATTCTTAGCAAAAGTCATAGAACACATAACTGCATCACCTAGCCTGGCCTACAGTAGGTTCTTAACACATTTGTTGATTGATTTGATCAGATGGGGCCATATCACATCTGGAGTATTATATACACGTGCTCCATCTTAGAAAGGACATTGACAAAAGGATTGTGACAAGGACAATGAGGGGAAAAAATAACATGCCATTTTTAATTGGTTAAAGAAATGGATATGTACACCCTGGAGAAAATGAAACAGGAGAAAAAACTGATTACTTTATATTTGTACCTTATTTATTCATTCTTACTCTTGTGAATATATATTTCATTAATATTAAAATTAACCTTAGTTCCCTTAGCAAATATGGGATATTTGATATAGGGAATTAATATTGAAATCATGGCAGATAGTGGGAGATGTAAAATTAGGTCTTTTGTAACTAAAACACAGAACACATACTTAAAAGTCAACAATTTAAAAAAAAGCAACATTGCCCCTGGTTTGCATTATCTGTTCCTCGCTTTGCTTGCATGGGTATGGATCAATAATGCAATGTTAACCATATTCTGCTCTTTTCATTCCCCAGAGCAAGAGCAAAAGCAAAACCATTAAAATCCTTTAGACATTTCCCCTTAGCAGTGAGTCAAATTTAAAGTGTCATGGCCACCATGACTGATGGTCATGGCTGATCGAATAGCAGCCATCGACTACATTATGATTATAAACAAGTTGAAACTTGCTTACAAAAAAGCATATAATTCAAATATAGCTCAAATACAATTTTCATGTTGAGATGGGTATTTTTAATTAGATGCCAACTTGAGCAGCTAAAGTTATCCAGTGATGCAGAGCATTGGACAAATTATAAGAGACTCAGAGCCTTTTCTAGGGTGGATGGTGAGGAACTTAACCCAGCATGCTGACATCCAGAGGGCATGAGTCTTGCCCCATGGCAGCCTGGAAGCTGCTGCCTTATGCTTTGTACCTTATTGTTGTTGAGTAGTTACAGTTATATGTGATTTCTCATGAGTTTTCTTGGTAAAAATACTGGAGCGTTTTGCCATTTCCTTCTCCAGCTCATTCTACAGATGAGGAAACTGAGGCAGACAGGGTTAAGTGACTTGCCCAGGGTCTCACAGCTACTAAGTGTCTGAGGTCAGATTTGAACTCATGAAGTTGAGTTTTCCTGATCGCATTGCTCTGTGCACTATGACATCATCTAGCAGTCCTACTTTGTACCTCAAATGTCTCCATTGGATTTCACTGTGTGACATGATTCTTTTCCCTGTCTACCCTCAGGCTGCTAACCCCAGCATCCCTTCACCATTTTGTTTATCTCCTAGGAACTGCATTCTCTCCAATCCCCTGAAAGGAGGCTGGCTGGAAGTTCTGGGAAACAGTCTCACAAGACAACTTCACATATGTTCTATCTTCTTCATCACTTTCCCCTTAATTTTTCAATTGTTTTTGCCTCAGATGAAAAAAGTCCCAGGTGTAGTATTTCCAATACTCCTATTTTTTTAGAAGCTTACCAACCTGTTATATGATATTTTCCCACTCACACACACACCCAAGAACACAAATATAAACTGTCCATGAATTCTAGACTCTCACAGGCTGACCCTTCCACCAGAGATCCATCAGGATGGACCTTTCTCCATAATTTATGATACTTAAGCAAATTATCTAACCTCTCAAATCTTTAGTTGCTTCCTCTTTAAAAGAGGAATAATTACACCTTAGCACTTTGGTTCCCTGAAAGGAAGATGCTGAATTGGATCATTTCTGAGGTCTCGTCAGCACTAAGATCTATGGTCTATAAAGCTATTAAAATTCTGCTCTGGAAGCACCAGAGTCTTTTTCTCTCAAAATGGTGGGTTAAAGAGCAGTTAGAAGTCACAAGTTATTGATTTTTCAAGGATTTTTGTTTGCCTAATTATAGGTTCTGTACTTTATTTTCTTACACGTCCTGGAATATTTATCGCAAGCCTAAGCCTTTAGCAATAGGGAGATTCCAGTTCAGAATTTGATTTTTTTACCTACCACCCTTCTGTGTAAACGGATCCCTATAAAGGGAGGTGATTTTTCCACCTTCCTCACTGGGGTGAAGCAGGTAGTTCCTTGTCTCTTTTGTGTCAGTGCTGAGGGAGGCAACTCCCCTTACTTATCATTTCTGCTTCACTGAGAATGTTTGTGGGCTATGTGGGACAGCAAAACAGCTTGGAGCAGCCCAGAACTCACCCAAGTTAACAAAACCATCAGTAGAGCAGCTACTTTCCAAACATTTATTTAAAAAAATACCTATAGTTCATCTAAAATACCTAAAAATATAATTAATTTCTAATAATCAACAGGACAGGTTGCCATATTGAACAAATTAAGAGACAACAGATCTCCATAAGAACCTGCCAACATCATCAAATTAAATCCCACCACATAATGTTATATTTGTTATTTTATAAGATAGGGGCTAGGGATTGGATTTGTGATTTCACTGGTATAGAGAAAAGGGTCCTTAACCTTAGATCTATGAACTTTAAAAAAATGTATTTTGAAAACTGTACTTTTATATAATGAGCTTCCTTTATGGCCTTATATATTTTATTTTATATATTTAAAGACATTCTTCTGAAGTCCATAGACTTCACCAGACTGCTAAAAAGGGTACATGGTTTCCCAGGGGAGGGATGTTGTTCTACTAAAATAGGTCTCCTCCCTACTCAATCCCCCTCATCAGTTCCATGTATACTGTGCATATCTTGGATGTAAAACTTTTTTTTTGCATGTCATCTTCTTTATTTAAATGCTTTTTTTCCTCTCCTAGTACTTAGCATAGTTCCTGGGACTGCAATCTTTATTGGCTGACTGCTGACTTGAAGCCAAGGTCAGCTTACTCTATACACTACACTACATTTGGTGCATTTGAAAGTTGACTGCTGAGACTATAACTACCTTTCCTGTAAAATTTTGGTAAGAGAAAAACCTGTTGTTCAATCATGTCCAAGTCTTTTTGTGACCTCTTGAGAAAGATATTAGAATATATTTGCCATTTTCTTCTCCAGCTTATTTTACAGTCGAGAAAACTGAGATAAATCAAGTGACTTGGCCAGGTTCACACATCTAGTAAGTGTTTAAGACTGGATTTTAACTCAGTTCTTCAGGGCTCTACCCACTGTGCCATTTAGATAACCCATTAGCAAAAATGAAAAAAAAAACTTGCAATTAGGTTTTCACAGTTATAATATCACTTTATTTCAGTGAGTAATCAAAATCAGGAAAGTAGGGGTGGGAAGGGGAAGGGGACTGACAATGCAAGGAAGTGACTGTGAGCAGTGGTCCTTAGGATTACGGAAACCCCCCATGCTGGGGCTCTCTGCAGTTAGCACATGAAACCTAGGAGAATTATGCTTTGTGTCTGGTATGTTATGGGCTGACCCTTCCTGAAAGAGGATGTGGAATCATAAATTTAGAGCTTTGAAGATTATGCATTACAATCCCTTCTTCTTTATACAAATGAGGAAATTTAGATGTAGACAGGCTAAATGATTTATATAAGGCCATACAAGTCAGGGGGTGAGTCTGGATTAGAATACAAGTTCTCTGATTCCAAAGGCAGCATTCTTCATATCATACTGTATATTGACAGAACAGAAACTCTGAAGGTTCAGTTTGGCCCTACGAGGTCTAATAATCACAGCCCAATGTGGCTGTGTTTGTGTTCCCTAGAGCAGAATGCATTTCTGGGAAATCTAGTATACTCTCGAGCTTATCAATTTCTTGGGAGTCCAGAACGCTGAAGAATTTAAAAGTGGTGAATTTGTGTTAGGAGATCAAGGGCAACTATCCTTGACCACACAGTTTGAGGATTTCCTGTTCTTTTAGATGTACACCAAAGGTCAGAGGGTCCTGGTAGTCATGGAGTTGGAAAACTCTGTGAAGTCTTTCTCATTTTTATAGTTTCTCCTATTAGAATAGGGCGGAGGAATTTTCCATCATTTTTCTTCTCCTTTCCCTTTAGAGGGACCACTTCCTGAATTAAAAATAAACAAGGGATTTATCTTTAGTTCTTAAAAAAGGTTTTTCTTTTATTACCATGCTAAGACCCCCTCTTTTTTCCATTAAAAGATTGCCTCTGGAGCTAAGAGGCCATATTAGAATTCTTTAAAAAAATAGATCTGAAAAAAAGCATTTTCTACAACTTTATCATTAAGTGAATTGTGATTTAGTTGAAATTTGTATCCTATGTTGAAATAATATATCAATAAAAAAGCTATTATTAAATGAAATGAAATTATTTTAGCTCTGTTTCTTGCAACTGGGAAAATATGAACATGGTAAATAGTTAAGGAATGGTGAGTAGTACAGATTGGTGGGAACACAGAGCATTTGAGCAGGTCCTGTAGAATTTGTGGGATTTTGACAAGTGGAGCCCAACAGTGGAATAGAGGTAATGTGAACCAAGTAGAGAATGTGGCAAAGGAGGTAAGATTGTCTAGGGCAGAAAGGACAGACACTTCTGTGTTGCCTATGGCTCATAACACTCCTGAGTTCACAGAACCAGATTAAAGTGTAATTGGGAAATGTTTAAAAAAAATAAATAAAAATACATAAAATTTGTATGATATAAATATGCAGTTTTCTAAGTCAATAGAAATCTCCATGGTCTGCAGGGATCTGTATGTATGTATGGTTTGGTGGCCTTATTTCTATTTGACATCAAGTTCAAATAGAACTAAACATTGACTTAGAAAATCACAAATTATGTAATGGAAAGCTTTGTAAAGATCAATGCTGGGGAACTACCCATACACCTGTTATACAAATAAAAAGCTTTAATAAAAATAAAGAAAGAAAGAAAATCACAAATTAATATTATCTATATTGTATGATGATCTCTTGGTTATCTTACCTTGCTTTACGGTGACTAAACACTTCCTAAACTTGAGTCTCTACTAACCTGGCCATACTTCAAGGGAATGGTTATTTTCCCAATAACTGCACAACAGTTTCAATGTTCAAGATTTCCCTAATTTTTGCTTCCAAATTTCTCTTACTTGTCCATGTAAATGAACTAGATGAAAAAAGGTACAAAGGCAATTCTATGCTCTGGAGGCAAAGTCATTATCTTTGCTAACTGTTCAATGATTTCCTGGCCTTTCCATATGCAAATGTTGGCACTTAAGGTCTGAAAATTCTGAAAGGGGCTTTGCTTCCCCTCCCTCCTCCTTTGCAGTGATAATATTAATTCATATTTTATCTCACATCAGGCAGCAAGTTGTTTGATCCTTCTTGGTTTTGCTTTGTTCCCTCTCTAAAATGAGGCGGGAAAAACTGGACCAGATATCTCTAAAGCTCTCCTAGCTTTCAATTTTATAATCCAATGAAGGATTATTGGTGATGGTCCTTCTGTTCTTGAAGAGGCTCGTGATGTCAGGGAGGTGATGCTATGACACACAAGTGGATTGGATTTAAGTGAGGGAGGGCTGGGCAAGGTCACCTGCCTCACTTTCCCTCCAGAGCCAGATGGATCCAGTGCATCAGGAGGACTGGAGATGGCCATGAAGGATAACAATAACAGCAACAATAATAGCTAGCATTTATATTGTGCTTTCAGATTTTATCCCCCCCCCCCAAACCATAGGAGATAGGTGATGAGGTCTTGAATAATTAAGTGGAGTTGGTAGAGAAAGTCTGGAGTACTGATAAAATTACTCCCTGAGGCAGGCAGGGAAAGGGCACTGATGGGGATCAGGTCAGCCTTATCATCCCACCTTCATGGAGGTCCTGGGCAGCCCTACTTTGCTATGTTGAGTCAGAAATCCGAGTTATGTCAGACCCCTGAGGTTAAATTTCCCCTATAAATCTGTCTATGGTCCACACCATCCTTGCTGAATCCCTTTTGGGGTTATAGCCCACCAGGACACTCTGCCCCAGGTTTTTTTTTTTCCCTTCCCCACTACACCTTGCCTCCTGGTATCTTGCTCCATCTTATAACTAAGTCATTTAGGGTGCTAAACTCCTTTATGGATTTAGCTGAGGGTATACTCAACCTCATGGGATATTCCCTTTCTCCTGATTAATTGTGACTTCCTTCCATTAGGAAACTTGTCTTTTCCATTGTTAATTTTTAAAAACCCCGTTCCTTGCTAACTATATGCTCTGCCAACTCTATTTCATATTTACCACTCCTGGTGTCTATTGCACCTCTTTATTTTGTCTGTAACCTCTTCTCCTAAATAAACCTACCTTTTGTCAAAGAGAATGGCGATTGTAAATTTGTCACATGACCAAACCCCGAGAGTTGGTACCCGAATCTCAAACATATCATTAGGAATGAGGAACTGCTCTTGTAAACTCCATCAATAGATGCTGATAGCTCCATTTTATAGATGATAAAACTGAGATAGCTCAAGTGACTTGTCCATGATCACACAGCTAGCTGAATCTGTACTCAGGTTTATCAGGTTTAATATGCTGACCCCTATTGTACCTAAATGGTACCATGATGAAGAAAGGCAAGCCAAGGGTGACTGGGAATAGGTCTGTATTGGCTAATGGAAAGGAGAAAGATGGAGAACTATTCTACAATCCTACTTTAGACTGGTTCAGGTGGCAAGTTACTTTATTTGCCTTAGAAGGGTAAAGCTTTTAAAGTTGCAAGAGAACTTGGAGATGGTCTGCTATTTCATTTTACAGGAGAGGAACCTGAGAATTGGGCAGTTTGTCCAGGGTCACACAATATCAGAGCCAGAATTCAAACCAAATTGACAAACTATCCAAATTTCAACTTTCTGTGGATATTTCTTCCATCTATTGCCTACCCCCTACCACTTCTTCACACCTATTCATCCCCTCCTTCCAAGACAATCTGGCAAAATGGATAAAGTGCTGGATTTGGACTTAGAAAGGACCAGGTTAAAATCTCACTATTGACACTTCAAGCTGTGTAGGTAAGCTATATAAATGTCTGTTTCAATTTTCATACCTATATAATAGAGACGATATTAGTTCTAATATCTACTTGGCTGGATTATTATGAGGCTGAAGTGAGATATTATCTGCAAAGTACTTTGCAAACTTTAAAAAACTATGTAAATATAAAAGTTTTTTTATTATTATTCTGAGAATGCCTTGTAGTCTTCCAGAGCTTGATGCAATCAGCACAACAGCATATGAAATTAAGAGCATTTAAATAACCTCTCCATCAACAAGGAATCTGTCTTTGATTTGGATCCATATATTAAATCTGCCATGATGGTAGTCACCAATTTCAGTGAGATATGATTCTTTGTTATATACTTTGCTTTGTATGATGTTATTCATCCTTTTTAAATGTTGTAATCTTTTCTATTCTTCAGGAAATTTCTACTCTTTAAGATTCTTCAAAAATCTATCCTCACATGTCTTTAAAATTGCCTCCAGCATGGATTTCTTTGCTATATATACACCTGCTCTTTATGATTTTATCTTCCAAAGTGTCATTTTTCATATAGCACATAATATATTGAGTACTAAAGTGCCAGATTCTAAATACAGTTGAGTTAGATAACCATAGAAATGCCAGAATATCTGCTTAATTTTACATCTATCTTTTGCCCTCCTTCCACTGTTCTTGTGGAACATTTTTCCATTGTAAAAATGTTCTTGAGATACCCCGGTTTGTCTCAGTCTCATGGTAAGCTCTTTGAAGACATGTTTTCTACAAAATTGTCTCTGTTTTGTGAGTCAATACTACATGTATTCATATATTGCCTTTCTCCATAATATTTTACAAGAAACTTGTACTCTAAATTGATGCTGCCCTTGACTTTCATGTTTTGTCAATTCCCATCTGTTAAAAGATGGTTCATTTTGGTTTCTATGATGTTGTTCTGTGCTTCCTACATGTGGGAACTTCCAATTTTCATCTCAAAAAATATTTGTGACAATATATATATAAATCTTTGCTTTCATTTTTTGATCCAGAATCATGTTTCCCAAACATATTTTTAATCCCTCTGTCTTCTGCCACCTTTCTAATTGAAATACCTGATTACCAAGGTTGATTATGGTTTAAGTTTAGAAGGTCTTATCAAGTTATTCATGGAATTTCTCTAATTCATTCTCTGCAACAGATGCTGATGAACAAACTATAATTATCTTCATGGTAATCTGTTTGCTTATGTTCATTGTAAGCACTGTAAGGCAATATGACCAAGTTTCCCTTGAAACCTATTGCCTTTCAGATCAAGGTGAAATGAAATTCTTTTGCCTCTGTGTGTAGAAACAGAGAACCTCTGAGCTATTTCTCATTTAAAACCATTTCTTTTTAAATCTCTTATTTCATTTTAGTAAAAATGTCTAAAATGAATGTGGTTTATTTTCTTTAATAATATGGCAACTCACTGATTGGTAGACAAATAACACATTAAGAATATTAACTGTTAAATATTATTAATTGTTATTATTAATAGATAATTTAAAAACTGTGATTTTTTTCATTTTATTTCACTCCTCCCTTCTCTCCCCCAACACACTTTTCTGTTTCCTTCAAGGATCAGTTCATATTCTATCTCTTATGGGAAGTCTCTCCTAATTGTCCTAGTTGTTGGTATATTCTTCTGTTTCAAGTTATGGTCTGTATACTTATCTTATTATATGTTATTTCCCCTGAGTGAGAGGCAGCATGGAATTATGAATCCCTCAGTAAGAAAGGCTAAGGTTTAATTCCTACCTATGACACACACACTGACTAAGTGACTCTTACACTGCTTCAGGTATTTCTCTAAGACCATTCTTAACAGAGTGGGTATCAGGATGCATTGGTAGAGGGGCTTTCCCCATCTGGAGTTCTCCACAGCTGTGAAATTACAGATCCAATAAAAAACAGTAACCTGTGGTAGAAGGGATGTATGTGTGCTTCTTTAGGGTAGGGATTGTTTTTGGCTTTGGATCTGGAAGCCCAGTATCTGGTGGCAAAATTTCATAAATAATTTTGTTGTAGTTCTGAATCCTTTTTTTATTAAAGCTTTTTTATTTGCAAAACATATGCATGGCTAATTTTTCAACATTGAACCTTGCAAAGCCTTCTGTTCCAAATTTATCTCTCCTTCCCCCCACTCCCTCCCCTAGATGAGAGGTAGTCTAATACATATTAACTATGTTAAAATATATGATAAATCAAACATATGTATACAAATTTATACAGTCGTCTTGCTGCACAAGAAAAATTGGATCAAGAAAGAAAAAAAAACCTGAGAAGGAAAACACAATGCAAGCAAACATCAGCAGAAAGCGTGAAAATGCTATGTTGTGGTCCACATTTCACATCCCTCTCTCTGGGTGTATATGGCTTTCTTCACTGAAAACTGGGACTGGTTTGAAACATTTCATTGTTGCAGAGAGCCATGTCCATCAGAATTGATCATCATGTAATACTGTTGTTGCTGTGTATAATGATCTCCTGGTTCTGCTCATTTCATTCAGCATCAGTTCATGCAAGTCTCTCCAGGCCTCTTTGAAATCATCCTGCTGGTCATTTCTTATAGAACAATAATATTCCATAACATTTATATACCACAATTTATTCAGCCACTCTCCAATTGATGGGCATCCATTCAGTTTCCAGCCTCTAGCCACTACAAAAAAGGCTGCCACAAACATTCTTGCACATGTGGGTCCCTTTCCCTCCTCTAAGATCTCTTTGGGATAAAAGCCCAATAGAAACACTGCTGGGTCAAAGGGTATGCACAGTTTGATAACTTTTTGAGCATAGTTCCAAATTGCTCTCCAGAATGGTTGGATCCGTTCACAGTTCCACCAACAATGCATCAGTGTCCCAGCTTTCCCACATCCCCTCCAACATTCGTCATTATCTTTTCCTGTCATTTTAGCCAATCTGACAGGTGTGTAGTGGTACCTCAGAGTTGTCTTAATTTGCATTTCTCTGATCAATAGTGATTTGGAGCACCTTTTCATATGACTAGAATAAAAACTTCATAAATAATTAGTAGACTTTTAATAAATGCTGTCTTAGATTATTGATAATCTGCCACCATCATTGTAAAAGCAGAAGGGAGCAAGTTGCATGGGAGTGTGTGTCATTTTGATAGGCTTTGTTTCATAGGCTATTGTTGGAAAAAAGAAAAAGGTCAGATCACGGACCACCATTTGATGTTAAATCTCTCCACACTTTTCATAAGGAGAGTTGTGGGTTTTTTGTTTTTTGTTTTTTTTTTTTGCTGACCAAGATACAACATCAAAACAATCAGGCTTTGCTGCTGACACCTATTCGCAGTCAAAGCAGGTATGTGGGCTAGGTGAGTGAAAAACATCGACCTTATCTCCTTACTCCCATTTGTTTTGGTTGAAATTGATTTGCAGTTAAATCAGAAAGAATGCTGGAAATATATAAGAATCAGTACTTGAAGCTACATGTTTATCTGTAGCAAAAAGCTTTGTTCTCCTCCGAGCAAAGGGTCAAATTTGAGGATACTCTACCTGACTTTTTAAAAAAAATCTGGGATGGCAGCTAAGATGGAAGAGCAGTCAGCCTGCCCATAAAGGTCTTAGAGAGGTACTTGAAGCACTGAAAGAGTCACATAGTCTGTGGATGTGTCGTAAGTAGGAATTAAACCAGGATGAAGCTGAGATGTCTTGACTAGCTCTAAAAAGATGAATGCAGAAGGGAGTACTAGAGAGCAATGTCCAGCAGAAATTTCTTACCTACAGGAGATGATGTCACATACAGTAACAAATAAGTCTATGACACTAATGTATTGATCTCACCAGAAAACATCAGGAGTCCTACAGCACTGGAGCTAGGACATGAGCTTTTACCCATATTCCCCTCAAGTGGGCCTATGATCCCTATAAATGTTCATTTTCCTCATATATATGTATATATACATATATACCATTAAATATATATATATATATAAAATATAAATAAATATATAAATTATATATTTGCATGGGAAGGGAGGGGATGCACCAGGTTTATGGAGAAAGATTTCTATTGCAAATTTTTTTCACTATGATAATTCATTAATTTCCTTTACTTTAAACTTATGTATCTTCTGCTGACTGGAAAAAAAGTACATATGTCAGTGGAGAGTCATGAGTGATTATTTTTTTTAAATTTTATTTGCATAACATATGTGTGGGTAATTCTTCAACAATAACCCTTACATAGCTTTCCGTTACAGATTTTCCCCCCAACTCCCCACCCCTCCCCTAGATGGCAGGATATCCACTACATGTTAATTATGTTAAAATATTGGCAAATCGAATATATGTATACATATTTCCAAACTTATCATTGTTGTGCAAGAAAAATCTTATCTACAGAAACGATATATCAGATAAAGGAAACACAATGTAAGCAAACATCAATCAAGGAGTATGAGAAGGTTATGTTGTGGTCCACATTTCACATCCCTCTCTCTGGGTGTATATGGCTTTCTTCACTGAACAATTGGAGGTGGTTTGAAACATTTCATTGTTGAAGAGAGCCATGTCCATCAGAATTGATCGTCATATAGTACTGTTGTTGCCGTGTATAATGATCTCCTGGTTCTGCTCATTTCACTCAGCATCAGTTCATGTAAGTCTCTCCAGGCCTCCATGAGTGATTATTTTGAATGGCTGTGAATGTGGGAAACATGAATTCTGGATTCCATCAGTATTACACTTAACTAGACTTGTTCTCAAAAAGTAGATATAGTTTGATGACAGGATCCTATTTGAAGTCTTTACATCATAGTACAAGAGGGTTTCTGAATTTAAAAAAAATGTTTTTTGATCACTGTATTTAAATGTATTTGTTTTTCTTTATAATCCTATGTACTTTGTTTTACATGACATCTAGGTAGTATGGAAGAGAGAGTGCTGGGTCTGGAGTCCCAGGAAGACTTTGAGTTCAAGTATGGCCTCAGACATTTACTAGTTATATGACCCTAGCCCAGCCACTTAATTCCATGTACCTCAGTTTCTTCATTTGAAAAATGAGTTAGAGAAGGAAATGAAAAAAGTCTCTTTGCCAAGAAAACCCCAAAGGGAGTCACAAAGAGTTGAATACATCTAAACAACAATAACATTTTATTCTAAGCATTTTGAAATATTATTCTGAGGAGTTCACCAGATTATCAAAGGAGTATGAGATGCAAAAAGGTAACCTGCTAGAGTTTGTTTCACTGACACAGCCTTTGGGGACTCAGGGTCACCTCCATTCTTCAATGAGACATCCAAACAGGAATTTTGTGGAAGACACTAATTCAATGCGAAAACCATTCATTAACTGCCTGTGATGTATAAGGCACTGTGCTAGACATTAAAGTTACAAAATAAACATATATATTACATATGTGTATATATCTATATATTTGCAAACACATTATGAATTTTTTAAAGTTGTCTTCCTCTATTAGATTATAAGCTTGTTAAGGTCAGGATCTTTCTTTTCCATATCTGTGTTCCTAATGCTTAGTACAGTACCTGAACACAGTAGGTGCTTAATAAGTGTTTATTAACAGATAGACCAACTGAATGTAGAGAACTTTAATTTCCAGTTATTATTGGCCAGTACCCATACTGTTAATCATTGATTAAAATCACAAAACCTATGAAAAGTCACGTACTAATTCTTACACTGTATTGACAGACTTTTACCTCCAGGGACCTTTGGATTTGAGCAAGAAGGGTAGATAGATGAATGTTGGTAGAGCCAGCCTTGCTATGTATTATAGGAGCACCTTTTAATTATTTATTTTAATGACTTATATTTAATTATTTAAATTAATCTGTGCCCTAAGGCCAGCATTTTTCCCTTTCAATCTTTTCTAAGTTCTATAATTAGATCATGATTTCCTAGAGAACAGAAGTCAGGTCTCTCTAATTGATTAGCATGCAACCCAGAACAAGCAATCTTTTAATATATGCTTGATGAATGATGATGACCCAGTTTTACATTTGGCCTTGCTAGTAGCTAAAGATTTAGACAGACAGAGAAGGCAAGAGACCCTCAATGCCAATGGTTGCATTATATCCATCAATCCTGAAGTTAGATGTCAGCCTGACACCTTTTTTAACACTCAGTTCTCTCTCCCTTTAAGAAACACACACATCAAAAACCAAAAAAAAGTCTAATTTCTAAAATGCAGATGCTCAAAGTCGATGGATAAAGATAATTTTCAAAGCTGACCTTTGGCTGCCCAGCCTTGAATGCTATGATGCCATATGCAATATCCTGAGGCTGATAGTTGGAGATCCTTCCTTCCTTATAAGAATAACTAAACTAGAGCAGCATCCAACCAAAAGGAACCCTTTTATTCATTCGGGCTCTATGTGGAAAGAGCAATTTGATGTGAAAAGAAGCTTAAATTTTATTAAAAGCCTGGAAGTCTAAAATCCTTAATTTGACGGCTACCGGGTCACCATGGCTCACCTCTTCTTTTCCCCATTTTTTTTTCTCAAAGGGTGACTGCCTAGACTCAATTATGCTATTTGAAAAAAAAAAAAGACTTTACATAATGGCTTATCTTTCTAATAGATAAACTGTCTTTGGAGCACAAAGGGACGTTTCCGGTTTTATATTCTATAATAATGCCTTAGATTGGTATGACACTAAATAACTTATGCAAAACACTGTTTCACAGATTATTTTATTTGATTCATAACAACTTTGAGAATTAGTTGTGGATTAGTTCTATTATCTTCAATTTATGGATGAGGAAGTTAAAATTCAGAAGTGTAAGATGATTTGCTGAAAATCATACAATTGGCAGAGTGGAAGTGTCAGTCCTAGACCTTTTGACTTCAAGTGTGGTGTCCCTTCTCCCAGCCCATAGTGTCTCTTGAAAAACAGAAAAATTAAAGGGAAAGGGACCCACATGTGCAAGAATGTTTGTGGCAGCCCTTTCTGTAGTGGCTAGAAATTGGAAGCTGAATGGATGCCCATCAATTGGAGAATGGCTGAATAAGTTGTTATATATGAATGTTATGGAATATTATTGTTCTGTAAGAAATGATCAGCAGGATGATTTCAGAGAAGCCTGGAGAGACTGACATGAACTGATGCTAAGTAAAATGAGCAAATCCAGGAGATCATTGTACACAGCAACAAGATTATGCAATGATCAACTGTGATGAACGTGGCTCTTTTCAACAATGAGGTGATTCAAGCTAATTCCAATAGACTTGTAATGGTAGAGCCATCTGCATTCAGAGAGAGGAAGGGACTGAGGAGTGGGGGACTGAGTGTGGATCACAGCATAGTTTTTCACTTTTTTTGTTGTTGTTTGCTTATATTTTGTTTTTCATTTTTTGCCTTTTTTTGATCTGATTTTTCTTGTGCAACATGATAATTGTGGAAATATGTGTAGAAGAATGGCACATGTTTAACATATTTTGGATTACTTGCCATATAGGGGAGGGGATGGGGAAAGAATGGGAGAAAGAAATTGGAACACAAGGTTTTGCAAGGGTGAATGTTATAAATTAGCTATGCAAATGTTTTGAAAATAAAAGGTTGTAATAAAATATAAATTTTTAAAAAAAGAAAAGCAGAAAAGCTCCATTCTCCAGCTAATTCTAAGGGACTTGTGTTCTGTGTATTCTTGTATTCCGTGCTGGTTTTTTTGTCTGTGCCAATTCTTTTATCCTTTTTTTAATTAAAAGCTTTTTATTTTCAAAACATATGATAGATAACTTTCAACATTCACTCTTGCAGAACTTTGTGTTCCAAAACTTTTCCCTTCCTTTTCCCCACCCCCTCCCTTAGATGGCAAGTAATCTATGTCAAACATGCGCAATTCTTCTATACATGTTTCCATAATTATCACACTGCACAAGAAGAATCAGATCAAAAAAAATGAGAAAGAAAACACAATGCAAGCAAATAACAACAAAAAGAGAGAAAATGCTATGTTGTGATCCACACTCATGCCCCACAGTCCCCCCACCCCTGGGTGCAGATGGCTCTTTTCATCACAAGATCATTGAAACTGTCCTGAATCACTTCATTGTTGAAAAGAGCCACGTTTATCAGAATTGATCATTGCATAATCTTGTTGTGGCCGTGTACAATGATCTGATTCTGCTCACTTTACTTAGCATCAATTCATGTAAATCTCTTCAGGTATCTCTAAAATATTCCTGCTGATCATTTCTTACAGAACAATAATATTCCATAACATTCATATACCATAATTTATTCAGCCATTCTCCAACTGATGGGCATCCACTCAGTTTCCAGTTTCTTGCCACTACAAAAAGGGCTGCCACAAACATTTTTGCAATGCTGACTTTCCTTTAGGACTTATGCCCAAAAGTGAGCTGAGTTGATCCTATCTGGTTGGTCTAATAGGAAACAGGAGCCATAGGAAATCCTTTTTCTCCAGCCTTCCCATCTTTCCTATCTCCTGGCAATTTCCTAGTTTCATCCCTGAAAAAAGGAGTTCTTCACCACAACCTTAAAACCCATTCCATACCAGTGGTGGACCAAGCTCCTTCAGCAAGCCTTCTCCCCATTGGGAGGACATGGTGGTTCATACTACTTGGATGAGCAGGGAACCATAACTATGATCCTTCTGGTCAAATTGATGACCACTAGTCCTTGTTGCTTTCCTAGTTATCATGCTATCAAGTTCACTTGGCACCTCACCTTGCAGATCACCAAGCCTTGCTCTCTACCCTGACATTATAGCCTTGGACCCTGAGGTATTGCCATTTTCTCTGCCAATGAGCCTCAAGGAGCCTTAGACCTTTCCATTAGCCTTGTAGTTGCACACTGAGGACCGTTAGCATCTTCCATTAGTCTATAGTTGAACACTGGGAATGTGTTATCTCCTCCAACTTGAAAGTGAACTCAAGAGTAGAGACTATTTTACTTCTCTATTTTTGTCCTCCATGCTCAGCTCTTTTCTTGGCTTTGCTGTTCAGATGTTTCAATCATGTACAATTCTTCATGACTCCATTTGTGGTTTAGGTTTGAATTTTGGGGTTTGTTTGTTTGTTTTTGGCAAAGATATTGGAATGATTTGCCATTTCCTTCTCCAGCTCATTTTGCAAATAAGGAAACTGAGGCAAACATAGTTGAGTGGCTGGCTTGAGGATACACAGCTAATAATTGTCTGAGGCCAGATTTAAATTCAGGTTTTCCTGACTCCAGGCCCAACTCTCCTAATTTCCCTCTGCACTTTTCTCTGGATACTTAATAAATGTTCATTTATTTATTCATTGATACTAGGCAATATGCCTCTCTTTTCATATGAGGAAGAATTTGAAGGCATTTTGGAACAGTGGCTCTTGAATCAGAGGAATTGGGTTAAATTCCTACCTTTGCCACTTAATATCTGTGTGATATTGGCCAAGTCACAAAATGCCTCAGCCTCAGGTTCCTCATTTGTAAAACAAGGTAGATTGTGGTTTTGAAGTTTCTTCTATCTCTAGAACTATGAGCTTATGTTATGGGTTGAGGCAGGGAATAAGAAATTTTAGGAATAAGTTCAAATTTGTCTAGTTTGAGGAGGAGAAATGACTCTAATGACAAAATTTTGTCAACCTGAAATTTTGACTTTAGCTAAAAGGGATTTTCTCAGACTCCTACAATACTTATTTTTTCATCCCTCATTACAAGAAATCACTCATTTCCTGGCACTACTGCAGAAATTCTGCCCTCAGTAATACCTGTCCTCTGTTTTTATAATATAGGGAATACTTCCCTTATCCAAATGTGGCAACTATACACTTATATACTTAATTTATACTATAGATATACTATAGACTTACTTATACTTTACACAATACAACCTAGAACCTAGAGAGATGCAAACATGGTCTTTCAGCAACAATAAAAAAGATAATATTCAAGATATCATTAAATATAATATCTGGCAAATCACTTGACTTTTTTAGGAGTAAGGTTTCTTACCTATATATAATTAGATAGACTGATCATTGAGGGAGAAGGGATTCCTTTGAGCCTCCACAGATATCCTACATCCAGTTTTGGACCAAGAAACCATGTGGAAACTTGGGAGGAGCTGGTATCTTGACATGATGACTTGAGTTGGTATTGTAACTTTAATGATTGATTGATCTTTAAATGTTTTGTAGAACTGTAAAAACTAATAACTCAGAAGTTATTCAGTCAGAACACATGAAAACAATCTGCCCATTTCTCAGTATTTTTTGAGAAGGCAGAACTGTCTTGAATTGCTCCCAAGGATCAAGAAGAAAGCTGGTCTCAAGAGTAAAGATCTCCTCCACAAAACATCGAAGCTGTGAATACATGATTGCTTGTATCTTTTATTCTTTTCTGATCATAGGTGAATTAATATTCTGAAGTGGACATGTCTAGGCAGTGACCTGGTGAATTTGGGACATGGAGAGGGCCTATCAGAGATTTCACAGGTGATCAGCAGTTCTCTTGGAATGAATGTATCCAGACTTCAATGTCTGGAGAGATTACAAAATAATATCCAAGTCACCCTGTTTCACCTAAAACAAGATTGACCCATCCTGCTGAGAAAATCACATCATATAAAGGAAAAAATTCATCTGCTCTGCCTGGACAGTGGAGATTTTGTGAGGAGACAGAACATTTATACAACAGAACAACTCATCCATCATTCAGTTGCTGTTGTTCATTCTTCATTTTCAAAGAGGATCAATGACATCACAGAGTGATGGCTTGACTTGCACATAAATGCAGAGTTGTACAAAGCCATTCCCTTGACTTTCTCTTCTAGAGGCATCCAAGTACAGTGGTGAGACAAAAGTCAACATGACAGGTGATGGCCCAGTGGATGACCTAGTAGCCTTGATGTCTGACCAAGTTTTAAGCATTTCACAGTATCTGCTTTAGCTGTCTTTATGGTCCTTGGAACAAATTGTTCTTTATATATTTGAGGTAGATATCCCCCTGACTCACTGATAGGATTGGGGCCTGTCATTTACCCTTAATCTGGCTTAACCTGTCTGTAGAGATGGTTTTACTGATGTGTGGCCATTATAATTCTTTAGCTTTTTGGAACCACAGGTGAGAGCTGAGTGAAAGGTAGACACCAAACATGGATGAGCAGCTCTGAAAAGGGCTAGTCAGAGGTTCTAGTCCTCCCTGAATACCCCATATACCCTATCCATCCTATGTCCATGATGAACTTCATAAGGACTCCATGAAAAAGTTCTAGGGCCAAAAGTTAGGAGGTGCCTCTTTACCACATATGGTCTGTATAAGTGTGTCTCACTATCCCTATCTTTTAAATTTGAGTCCATTCTCTATTTATGTGTACAAGGGGTGGATATAGTCCTAGTTTGAGGGAAAATATTTTGTACCAACTGTTCTTACTATACTTTCTCTGTAAATGACTTTTTTTTCCTGAGGCAATTGGGGTTAAATGACTTGCCCAGGGTCACACAGCTAGGAAGTGTTAAGTGTCTGAGATTAGATTTGAACTCAGGTCCTCCTGACTTCAGGGCTGGTGCTCTATCCACTGTGCCACCTAGCTGCCCCCTAAATTACTTTTTTTTAAAAAAATCTAATTGATCTTATTGACTGATTTAAAAAGGGACACATTAGTGGGGGGCTTCTGAGTGACAAGACTAAAAATCTCAACCTATAAACATTACTCCTACAACTCTAAATCAAAATTATTATTCCACCATCTGGGTCCCCAAACTGCCAATGAAAGTATAAGATTGTAGAGTGGTACTAGAAGAAATGTTATATATAAAAGGAAAGAGTTGAACTAGATAATCTCTTAAATCCAACTCTAAATCCTATGATTATATATTTAAGATGGAAGAGAAATATTTCCATCTTAATCATTGGAAATAAAATTAAAATATTCTGGAACTTAAAAGAATAAACTTTAGTCATCTGGGAAATGCATTTATACGAAAAATCTGATCACCTGAAGAGTTCGAATGAGATATTAATCTTTCTGATTACTTCAGCAATGTTAAAGTAAAAGGGCTGAATATATAAGCTATAATTAGCAAATATTTTATTGAGTGAAAATCTAATTAATAATTATTACTATTTTTTGGTTATTCCAAACAAAATTTATAATGTTCCATATAGAGCCTTTTGCTTGAACTAAAGTAGGGGCTGTTTGAGTAAAGTTGGGGTCAGATGTATATGAGAGATGTTGAGGTATAAATAGGAAGATATGATGAATGATTAGATAAGTAGGATAAAGGAGAGAAATTGGTATGTTTGTATATGAAAGATAACGAATTGTTTTGAACACACTGAGTTTGAGACATCTTTGATATATCAAGTCAAGTTCTGTCAAGAAGTGAATATTAAATGTCTACTCTATGTCAGTGTTGTGCTAAGTATGGAAAAAATCAGATTTGAAATGCTTAATAGGCGAAAGGTGATAGAGGAAAGGATTTAAGGAGAGAGAATGGATGTAAGATTAAGAAGTAATCTGCCAGATTATAGATGTCAAGTCTTGCCAAATTTTCAGCTGGGTTTAACTCACTGTAATTGGATGCCTTATTCTATTCTTTCATACCCTGTATGACTATAAACCTCCAAAGAAAGTCAAAGCCCTTAATGAGAAGTTTCATAGGAAATAGAAGAGGAAGCAAAGCTGAAGCCTTTTTCATTGCTTTCCCAGCATTATTGTTGGATTTCCAACAGTAAAGTCACTTAATGAACTCATACTTTAACTTTTCTCCTTTCTCCCTATGCTAGCTAGAAGTCTCACCCTGGAAATATGCCCATCCAATATGTGATTTTTCTATCGCTCTACAAACCACACGAGTCATGCAATCACAGAGCCCTGAGTTTTTTAGGAAACTCCAAAACCATATGGTTCAGCCCATAACTGAATAGGAATCCTTTTTATAGGATCCACTTTGTGGTAATTCAGCCTTCATTTGAGACCTCCACTGAAGAGGATCCCCATTATCATTTGAAAAATTTCTATGATAAAATCATAGAAGTAAGAAGCATTCAGGGACACAAAAACATTAAATGTTTATTATGTACCCAAAACTTTGCTAAGTGTTGATTCTTCCCTTTGGGATTGGCAGGGCACAGTGTTCCTGCCTGAGATACAAAAGAAGAGGTTTTTTTCCCCTTTTTCCTTTTAGGAAACTACTTATTGATTGTAAAAATTATAATGGATGTCTGAGGGATAGAGGAAGAAACTTTGTCCCATGAAAGTTTCATTCAGGACTAAGACCAGCTCTAAGTAGAAAAGCTGAAAATTATTCTTATAACCAATGTCTTCCCTCAGTCCTAACAATTCACACAAGCAAAATTACAGTTCCAAGAGCATATGACTAGAATTTTTCTGCCTCAGGTTCTAGGGAGCAGACATTCTTCCCTCTGCAATATACCCTTTGAAGGACCATCATTTTTTCACCATCTAGAGAGGTAAAATGAACCTGGATCAATGTTTTACTGAATTTTCTCCTTTTTCATTTATAGGCATCTTTGGTGTTTTTCTTGTAATGTCTTCTGAGAGGGGAAGAATGACCTTGACCTGCATAAACTCTGGGGATTTGAAGGGTTTTTTTTTTTTTTTTTTTTTGGTGGAATCTCCTTTTAGAACTAACCCCAGTCTCAAACCATGCATTATTTTTTGTTTGTTTCAGGAGATGAGCAGAAAAATATTCCAAATCTTTTACTCTTCTAGAGGAGATATTACATTCTCAACAAAAATATACCATTTCATTAGAAACAGATTACCTGATTTCATTGTCCATTTTTCTGACATTCTATGAATATTTCCAAAAAACAGTTTTGCCATCTAATTTACTCATTCAGTGTAATCCTAGTAGTTCTGTGACAGTTGGTATTTTAAAAATATATTTTTAAGAATTTATATACCAGCTCTCTTTACTCTTCTACCATTATCATCTTTGGAATTAAAGGTAGAAAATCTTAAAATGTAAATGATAGGGTCAGCTAGGTGACACTTCCTAGCTGTGTGACCCTGGGCAAGTCACTTAACCCCAATTGCCTAAGCAAAAAAAATGTAAATGATAGCTTTGATAAATCTACCTCAAGTGATCATTATGACTTCATAAATAGAATAGTAATTTTTAAATGAAAAGAGAATGTGAAATGTCGTGAAGAGGAATGTTTATCCACTGAGAAATAGTATATTTTGGCATAACAATGCCATGTAAATTATTAGGATTGAAAATAAGACTTTATTCAAAAATCTATTCCAATGAGGAATTTCAAATGCATTTTTAAGATCATGAAAGATTATTTGATAAATGCTCTCATAAACAAAACTCTGTTCAATGACCCTTTAAAGCCTACCACAGGGAAAGTTATGTGATCAATTTCTGTTTTCTACTGAGTCAAAAGCTTTTTTTTTAATCACCAAAAATAGCTGGCGCACAATTTTCTCCCAGAATTAGGCTGGAATACTTGTGGTGATATTTCCATTTTTATGAAATACTTCTCTGGACTTAGAAAATACTAATCTTACGGGCCTTTTTCTTTAAGAACAATAGTCCTCAATTTTTCCGAGGGAAGAAAAATTAGTCTTTTCACTGCTTTCCAGATGTAATTGGTAAATTTCCAGCATTAAAGTCATTCAGTGAATTTCCTACCCTAACTTTTTCTTTTTCTTCCTGTCCCACTAAGAAGCCTCCACAAGAAACTCATATATCCTATCTATGTTTTCTTTCAGCCTGCAAACTACCAAGAATCAGGCAATCACAGAATCCCTTATATGTTAAAGATATCAAGACCATCTGGTACAGCCCATACCTGAATAAGAATTTCTCGACATCATACAATAGAAAGTCACCATTTGGATTTCATCTGAGATCTCTAGTGATATTCCAATATACACTGAGGAAACCCACTATATTTTTAAGTAGTTCTAATTATCAGAATGAAGTCTTTTCCTCTCATGAAGTCTTCATGACGTCTCTGAAATTACCATTCTTTCTTCCAACTTCTGCTATCTTAGGTTAAGTAAAACAAGTCCCATCTCTCATATTTTCTTGTTCAAGTTAAATATCCCCAGTTCCTTCAGTCAATCCATGGTCTTTCACCATTTTTGCTGCACCTCTCTGGACATTCTCTAGACCCCAGCTTCTTAAACTGTGGGTCACAACTCCACATGGGGCCACAAAGTGGGGGTCACAAAATTATGATTCATTATCAGAAAATATTGTATTTATATTCATCTTATACACCTATATACCTAGGTCATGTAACAACTTCTCATGTTTTTTTTTTATTAAAGCTTTTTATTTGCAAAACATATGTATGGGTAACTCTTCAACATTGACTCTTGCAAAGCTTTCCGTTACAAATTCCCCCCCCAGCCCCCACCCCTCCCCTAGATAGCAAGAGATCCACTACATGTTAATTATGTTAAAATACTTGACAAATTGAATATATGTATACATTTTCCCACACTTTTCTTGAACAACTTCTCGTGTTAAAAGGGGGTACAAATAGAAAAGATTTAAGAATCCCTGATCTATATTGTAATTGTTCTCCATAAAATATAGCACTAAGAACTGGAAAGAAAGCTCCAAATATTATTTGACCAGAGCAGGGTACAGTGGATCTGTTACTAGTGAATACATGTAGCCTCTCTTAATGAAACCTGTAATGCATTTTGGCTCCCATGGTGTACTGTTGACCCACAATAATTCTGAAGTCTATTAAACTCCTTTCAGATTTTTCATGTGAACTTGTTATCTGACCTCACCATCTCGTCTCCAATTGTGAAGTTGATTTCTTGAACCCAAGTCCATAAGCTTCTGATAACCATGACCTTAGAGAAATGACAAGGTCAAAATCATAACTGTCTTAGAATAATGACTCAGAGAAAGCAGTCAATGAATTTCTACTCACAAAAATGTGTGTGTGAGGCACATAACGGGTATACATTTAGGCTGACCTAGAGGAGGAATTTCTGAATAACTATTGCCATTTTAAGTACATACTAGCTTTTCCTTGGTGATCTATAAGTAACCAAGTTGACAAAGCATGACCTTGCCTTTCTTTTCATTTATGAAAGAAGATAAGCACAGGGGTTTGGGCAGTATGACTATGTTTGAAGAATTTCATTTGTTTGAGGTAATTTCTACTGAAAGCTTTACTGATTTCTTGAAAAATAGCTTGTGAAGAGAACTCAAGCTCAACAAATCCAAGGTAATGAAAGAATGACAGAGAGGCGACAAAGGTGTGCATAAAAATGATTAAAAACATTTATTGGCCATTTCTTCTAATAGGTCAGTGACTGACAGGACATCCATAACCTCAGAAACTGTGAATAGAAGACTTAGTATGTAGATAAATGGCTTCAGTGAAAAACTGATCTGTTTGAATGTGGAAAAAATAAAGCCCAGCCCTACCCCTTCCCATATACACACACACACTCTAAGCTATAAAAGAAGTATTTTTGTAAAAGTCCCCAATCCACCTTCAAGCAACCCAGGAAGATAAATCCTTCCTTGTTCAAAGGGAAGCAGAAACAGTACATGACCATTCTGGGTCTCCAACCTGCAGTGAGGAGGAAGGTCTAGATGAGCTGTAAGTTTGCTTTCAGTTCTAAAGTTATGATCTTCTAATTCCATCACTGACAGAGGAAGACCAGGATTCCAGTCATTTACTAAGCATTTATTAAGCACTTACAATGTGCCAGGCACTGCACTATAAATACAAAAAGACAGCCACTGACGTCTCAAAGAGCTTATATTTTATCAGAGAAAGTAATATATATGCACCTATGTGTATGTGGGAATATAGGTGTGTATATATATATATGTATATATATATATATATATATATATCCATCTTTCCTAAAATTCATCACAAAGAACTGAAAAGGATTGTATAATGAGTCTGCCACTAGTGGACACATGGCCTCCCTTAATGAAACATACATATACATGTACTTGTATGTAGAAATGCATGTGCTCATATATTGTATTCATGCATATTTGTGGTATGTATTTATATGTATATAGATATACAAATATGTGCATGTACTTGCTGGCCATTTCCATTTAATAGCTCACTTACTGATAAGGCATCTATCACTTTCTGAATTCTGAAAAAAAAAACTTTCCAGATGGATGAATGCCTTATATATATGTGTGTGTGTGTGTGTGTGTGTGTATACAAACAAAATAAACATAAGATAATTTTTAAGGGAAGCATCAGGAACTGGGGTTAGAGCCAAGAAAGACCTCATGTAGAAAGTGGAACTTGAACTGAGCTTTGAGGAAAACGAGGGATTCTAAGTAGTTATGCTACTAACCTTTTGGTTAATCTTACCCCAAGCTCATAACCTTTCTCTTTTCTCATAGGGATAACATAATTCCTGCTTCATGGCAGATGAGGATAAGATATATATATATATATATATATATATATATATATATATA